>PISX010020480.1:0-35703 GCA_004024625.1 Mellivora capensis | reverse complement strand
AAATACAGAAAGGGAAATTAGAGAATCGATTCCATTTACTATAGCACCAAGAACCATAAGATACCTGGGAATAAACCTAACCAAAGAGGTAAAGGATCTGTACTCGAGGAACTACAGAACACTCATGAAAGAAATCGAAGAAGACGTAAAAAGATGGAAGACCATTCCATGTTCTTGGATCGGAAGAATAAACATTGTCAAAGTGTCTATACTACCTAGAGCAATCTATACTTTTAATGCCATTCCCATCAAAATTTCACTGGTATTTTTCAAAGAGCTGGAGCAAATCATCCTAAAATTTGTATGGAATCAGAAGAGACCCCAAATTGCTAAGGAAATGTTGAAAAACAAAAATAAAACTGGTGGCATCTCATTACCTGATTTCAAGCTTTACTACAAAGCTGTGATCACCAAGACAGTATGGTACTGGCATCAAAACAGACACATAGACCAATGGAACAGAGTAGAGAGCCCAGATATGGACCCTCAACTCTACGGTCAAATAATTTTCAACAAAGCAGGAAAAAATATACAGTGGAAAAAAGACAGTCTCTTCAATAAATGGTACTGGCAAAATTGGACAGCTATATGTAGAAGAATGAAACTCGACCATTCTCTTACACCATACACAAAGATAAACTCGAAATGGATAAAGGACCTCAACGTGAGGCAGGAATCCATCAGAATCCTAGAGGAGAACATAGGCAGTAACCTCTTTGATATCAGCCACAGCAACTTCTTTCAAGATATGTCACCAAAGGCAAAGGAAACAAAAGTAAAAATGAACTTTTGGGACTTCATCAAGATCAAAAGGTTCTGCACAGCAAAGGAGACAGTCAACAAAACAAAGAGGCAACCCACGGAATGGGAGAAGATATTTGCGAATGACAGTACAGACAAAAGGTTGATATCCAGGATCTATGAAGAACTTCTCAAACTGCCCCATCCTTCTAACTCAGGAGGCTTGACTGCCCTCTGATCGCAGGCAGGAGCTGTCTGCACTGATGGCTGCCAGCAGCCTGGCTGAGCGGATCCTGTGTGTCCTCTTTAAGTAGCCATCATGGTGGGCGTGATCCGGTTCCTGGGGCCACACTTGCTTCCTCTGGGTTAGGTCCCACTCGCCTCTCCAGCATGCCTTTGCCAAGCAACCGTCTGCTCTCTTGCAGTCTCTGTATCTCTCTAGAATATAAAAATTGTCATTCCCTGTGGCCATAGCTGCCAGTGTTTCTCCCATTTCTGCCTTTGGTTTTGCCAACGGATTTGAAGGATCTCAACTCATACACACCTTATTCACGGCCAGCTCCTTCTTGCCTCAGCCTCCTGTGGGACGCTCATCCGATTTTCCTGAATGGACCAGGAGCATCATGGCACAGGATGGCCAGAGTTTCCTTGGGGGGTCATAGAGTCAGAGTAGGGAAGGGACTCTACATGGTCGGGCTGGAGATGGGCAACCAATGTGGACAATTGATCAGAAAACAGGTGGGGAATGACAGTGGTTCGCACCAGCACGTGACGATGGCTTTGTGGACAAATGAGCAACACTAAGTTTATTTAAGAGATAGGATTTGCCGAAGTTGCAAAGTAGATGACTGCACAAGGGAGAACAGTTTAAGAATAATCAAGATATTTAAAGTACGCGCCACACTGCCAAGACAGACCGCAGTGAACGTGGAGCAGAGCTCCGGGTTTTACAGCCTCGTAAAATTCCCAAAGGAAAACTCACAAAGAAAACCAACCTCCAGTGGCCAGGCTTCCATTTTCCTAAGGTAAGAAAAATATGGTACATGCATTAGCTCGAAATTAAGAAGGCTTTTTGTGTTGAATGCTTTTAACTTAATGTAAAGCTCCTTATGTCACCCTGATTGTTCTTATTCACCACTAATCATGCTGCGTCTGTAAACAGAAACATGAATTCACAAAGGGCAGTGAGTTCTCAGCTTGTCTCTCCACGGTGTCTTGACCTGATGGAGGCCACAGGCTTCAGGGAGGATCTGGGAAGCGAGCGGGGAAAGCGGTTGGAAGAGAAATCATTGATAAAGACACTGGGGAGCTCCTTGTGGGCCTGGTCATGCTCTACTGGACCTGCACCCCCTGAAGGAGATGTTTGGCCAGACCAAGCATTTGCATAGCCTGTGAGGCCTCAATACTACAACAAAAGCCCCAAAGCCTGCCTCAAACGTTCTCCACATCTACTTTTGCTGCCCCTGATGATATCCTCAAGGTTCCTGGGCTTTCAGTGTACTCCTGCCCCAAACCTCAGGCTTTCCAGTCCCCCCACCCAGTTTTGAAGGCCCCCATCTAGGCACTACCACAGGGACCCACCAAATGAGGGGCACAAGCTCCCAAGAGGGAAGGGGGCTGGGAGGGGTCATCAGTCCCAGTTTCTTCTTCCAAACTCCCCAGCTGAATAAGTGACCCCCTTCTTGGGGATACCGAGTGGCAGAGGGGATGGAGATGAGCCCCAGAAGTCCACTTCCCAGAGCTCCCCTCAGAGAGGAGAGACAGAAGAGAGCATGCCCTTTAATAGTATGGAAAAAAGTTCAAAAACACTCTTATTTGAAGGAGTTTCTTGTTAAACATGTCCCTTTCTTGGAATGCATCCTTGTCCCAGCACATTCATGGACCGAGTCATGACAACAGCAGGGCAGAGACAGAAAACATCGCTCGGGGCTGTCACTCATGTAGGAACAGGAAAGTTGTTCCTAGTAAATTTAAGGAAAAACAGGAACAGTGTGAGTCTGGAGGAGGCACCATCAGAGAAGAAAATATCCAGAACATTGCTTTTCGGACAGCACATGGGGAAGAGCCATCTCTTCTTCCCAAACTGGAGGAGACACATTTTTTAATGAATTAGGAATGAATTACTAGAACAAGGAAATGAAGGAGACATACAACACATAGTCCTCATTATTTATTTATTTATTTATAAATATTTTATTTATTTATTTGACAGAGAAAGACACAGCGAGAGAGGGAACACAAGCAGGGGGAGTGGGAGAGGGGGAAGCAGGCTTCCCGCCAAGCAGGGAACCCGATGCGGGGCTCGATCCCAGGACCCTGGGATCATGACCTGAGCGGAAGGCAGATGCTTAACAACTGAGCCACCCAGGTGCCCCATAGTCCTCATTTTTAAAATTAATGGATTCAAATGATATTAAGTGACAGTCAAATTCCTTGGACAGCTACTAGCTGCTGCTCTCTGCATTTTCCCCGGCACATAGCAGTGAGTGTCCGTCCACTCCTGCTGCCTGGTCTGGGAAGCAGGTGTGGTCCAGCCAGGCAGGGAGGCTGAGGCCCACCTGTGGGCTGGCATCTGCCATCTGGGGCTGGCCTGGGGCCCTCCAGAGTGCTCCCACCACCCCTACTGCTTCTCTTGTTTCCCTTTTATAAACATCAGTTTTCTTCTCTTCCATTTTCCTTCCTTCCTTTCCCCCCAGTTCCTTTTTTTCCCCCAAATGTAACCATACAGTGAATCCTTCAGTGAATTCCTGAATGACAACTCCAGCTTCTAGACTTAAGGTCACCTGGTGTCCTTTCTGCTGTCCAGTCAGTCCATCAGGTTCAGATCAGCTGAACCCATCTCTCTGGGCTGCACCTCCCCTCCTTCCCCGCAACCACAGGACTAGAGGTCACTGTGGAGCAGTGTCCTCGAAGAAGAGGATGGAAGGGTTGGAGCAAGTCTGACTGTCACTGGGGAGGGACAGCAGGCGCAAATAGTACAATGTGTTTCTGGTCCCCAGTCATGACAAGGGGGACTTGGAATTAAATGCCCAAACCACAGAATTTTTTTTTCTTTCAAACGTATCACTGTTGTGATCTGGTATTTGCTTTTGCAGAGGAGAGCAAGTCTGCCAGCTAGTTTGGTTTTATTTTCACGGTAACCTGTTTTGCTCTTCAGGCTGGGTCCTCTCAGGAGTAACCTGCGTCTTGGTGTTTTCTCAGGATGTGTCTGGCTTGCATTTTGTCGGTAAGTTTGCCTGGAATATCATAGGTATGTTTTGTTTGTTTTGTTCTTCCAGCTTTGGAAAGATCTAGATACTCATGTGTTTATTATTCGGAAGATATGGTATTACATGAGGAGTGTTTAAAATAGGTAAATGGAGTTTGGATGACTTTTGACATTATAGAACTACAAAGGCAATTATGGAAAAAGTCAGCATATGTGCCTGTGTGTGTATAACTAAATGAGGCTAACAGAAGTACTGGGATTCATATTCCACATAATATTTTCAAGAAAAAGGGAAGACTGGGCAGAAAAAAGCAAAATGAAATTCTCCTGAAATGCTATCCTACAGGTGAAAGAATCTGCTTTATACACGTGTACTCCTTTACTCGTAACTTTGAATATCAGAGAATGAAGCTAAAATCCTTTTATAATACTGGTGGCAAAGATAAGAAGACTATATGAGGAGAGAAAAATAATGAGATTTTGAATATATAGGAAAAAAAGAGGCTAACAACAGAAAAATGAAAATGAGAAGGCATAGGAGTGACAAGAGAAGACATAAAAAATATAAATCCCTCAAATAGATAAAATTTGCTTATTATGAAACAAAATCTTAACCCTTGAAACTAAGTGTCAAGTATACGTAAAGGAAAAATACCAAAAACCAAAGTCTTAGATTCTGTTATGGAAGTAAAATTCAACAAAATGCACTTAAAAGTACACCTCTACTTCAAAAGAAAACTTAAATATTAAATTAACCATTCGATCAATATTGAATTAAATTAAAATCTTTGTCAGGTAAATATAAGGTGGAGAATGTCAGGACAGGACCCTGGGCATGTCTCCTAACTTGAAGGAGACTTCATGTTCCCGTCCTTCTAGTGGACACGATAAAGGTAAAAACCTACTCCAAGTGGACAGGAGGATGAGAGAAGTTACTATTTATGAAGGACCTAGAACAATGCCCAGGATGTAGAGATTGCTCTGTAAGTTTAGGAAATTTTCAATATGAATGAAATTTAATGAATTTAAATGAAAAATAAGATATATTAAATGAAAAAAAAATGGAAAAGTGGAGTTGGCGGTATCAGGTCAGTAAAGACCAAATCCAGCATGAACATCAGTGTTTCCCTTGCTCCAAAGTTTGCTTCCAAATCCAGTTGATTTGCATGGGAAATTATTCCAGTGATCCTTGCAGAAGAAAGATCGCATCTCTCGAACAGAATTTAGCATTTCTGCAGACCGAAGGCCAAAAACTGCACAGCAAATGTGTTGTGACCAATCTGATTCCTTTTTCCCATATCGCATCTCATTTGTAAGTACCTTGAATAACCAGAAAAACTGCTCCCCAGCCTCACAAAGCTCATGGGAGAGGAGAACTCAGTCTTGCTCTTTGCAAAAGAATCTGGGAAAAGTCTGGATAACTTCCAGAGATAAAGCATCTCGTCTACACTGTTACAAACACCAGTTTGTGCTGTGCTTAATGCCCTGGGACAGATTCAAGTGGAAAACCCTGCCATGTACAACTAATTAATGGCATGACTCCGTTATTGAGCAATTTCTGTTCAGCTGTCTCCTTCTATCTTCATGAGATGAAAAAATCCAAGTTCCCAGATTATGAAATTACAAATTGGTAACCACATGATAACTATTTTACAGACTAGGACCAGAGCATTTTATCACCACCTTTGTAATGTGACTTTTTTTGAAATTTAAATTTAGTTAGCCAACATAGAGTCCCTCATTAGTTTTGGGTATAGTTAATATTACTTTTTTTTTAAGATTTTATTTATTTGACAGAGATCACAAGGAGTCAGAGAGGCAGGCAGAGAGTGAGAGGGGAAAGCAGGCTCCCCGCTGAGCAGAGAGCCCGACGACTCGGGGCTTGATCCCAGGACCCTGGGACCACGACCCGAGCCGAAAGCAGAGGCCTTAACCCACTGAGCCACCCAGGCGCCCCTTAATATTACTTTTATGAGCAAAACTAGCTGTGGGTGTGTGAAATCCCCAGGATACAAATGATCCTGTTGACTCCCAATAAGCGAGTCCTCATTTTGGGGGCATCTGAATGCACGATTTTTGCTGCAGAGTGCAAGTAGTGGCTTCTCCGTCTCCTGCTTTCTCCACCTGTTCCCTCTAAAGAACCAGTGGGTTTGGCTGGTGTTTCTGAAACTTGGGAAGTGCACAGACCGGACCGCATCCTTCAGCACAATGTGGAATTTGAAATTAAACTGAATGTATAATAAGTAAGACAAATTAAATCTTTCAAGCTCTAGCTGCCTCAGACATGGGGCCCCTCTTAGCAGGGACAGACACTCCGTGGAGGTCGCCGCACACCGTAAGGAGTCAATTTGCAGAAGAAAGCTCAGCTGATCAGGCAGTCTTGGCAACACCATGATTTTCTCCATCTTTTCACGTCTTCAGACTCATCACAAGCCCCTTTCTAGAGCAGATGATCATGTCGTATCCACTGACCCAGCTTTCTTCCCTCCCTCCTTGTCACCTGGCCTTGCAGCTTCTGTTCCCCGGAGCACTTGGTTCACTGCTTGTTCACCCCCATGACGTCTGCTTGCTCTGTCTCTCCCTCTCAGCGCCCAGCACAGGGGAGGCCCCCATCCCTGTTAGCTGCCCCCAGGATGGAGCAGGTCTCCCTTCAACTGTCTTACACCATTCAGGATGCTCGAAGAAGTCCATGCTTCTCACACTCTCCTGAGTGGCAACAGAGGAGCTTGTATCTTCCAGCCTGTCCTGAAAGCCCTCCCACTCCGACCCTTCAGCATGTATTTCTAGACAGTTAGCAGAATTTTGACATTCAGTCTCTGGGTCCTTCTTCCTGTCCAGATCCTGGGCCCCTCACACAGAGAAGACAGTTTGAAAGTTTGTACTTCAGAACACAAAGCAGGTTCTAGGCTTTCAAGGTTTGCCCACACATTTGAAATGATGTAGGCTTCTCCTTTGCCCTGCTTCAGGGCAGAGGCAGGCTACAAAGGAGGAAAGGGGGCTCAGGTCCAGGAAAAGGTCCAAACCAGGGAGGGAGGCCAGTGTGCAGAGCTGGGGCTGAATGGCCCAGCGGAGGAGGAGGACGGAGTGGCTCCAGAGCTGGGGTGCTGCCCTCTGGCATAGAGGCAAATGCTAAGAGCGAAGGCCCAACAGAGCCTGGGGCAGATTTAACAGAGGAGAGCCCGGTGGCCTGGCAGATGTCCCGGTAGGAAGGAGGAGTCTGCCCTTTGAGATGCTGCTTGGTTTGGAGGACCGGGCGTATGAGCCGCTCCCGCACCTCTGCAACCCGTCCTCTGGTCAGCTTCCCGCTCTGCGGATGTCTGGTCTAGTGCTAACATGCGTGGGGCTCCGGTTCCTGCCGTATGGTGGGTTTGCGGATCTGTGCTGACAATAGCTGCGTCCTGGATGGGCCCATAGACGCGGATCCAAATCAGAGCCGCAGCACGGCACCGAAGCAGGCAACACAAACCCTGCCCCGCTCCACAGAACGGTGTTTGTAAGGCCCGGGTGTTGACGGGAGAGCTCTTTCTCAGCCACTGCACGGCCACCTGCCTCCTCATGGATCCATGGGATGAAGAATCTGCTGGGGGCCTCCTTGCATCCTGGACTCTGCTCTAAAATGAAAGAAACTGGGCACCTAGGTGGCTCAGTGGGTGAAGCCTCTGCCTTTGGCTCAGGTCATGATCTCAGGGTCCTGGGATCGAGTCCCGCAGGAGGCTCCCTGCACCTAGTGTGTACCAAGCCTTCTCAGTGAAGAAGCAATAATTCAATCCAGGGTCTGGGGGAGACCAGGCTTGGGGAGCAGTGTGCATGTTTCTGGAGCCCACAGACAGGTCACAGCCCCACAAGAGGCTGGCACTACCCCAGGTTTCTCCTGGAACCCGAGTGCCCTTCAGAGCAGCACTGGGGCCACCAGCCTGTGCCTTCCTGGTGCCTGCACCAAACCCTGGGCCACATGAGGCTCGAGGACCAGATGTCCTGACGCTGTGCTCCCCTAGACCTGGGGCTACGTGGAAGCAGCTGGTCCCCTCTGTGCCTCAGTGTCTTCCCCAAGGAGCAGCCGGACATGGTCTGGGGACCAGCCTATACCTTGCAGTGACTACCCGAGTTTCCACGCAGAGACACTCGGAGTGGGACAGTCCTTCCCTGTTGTCCCCGCGACAGCCACCCACTGCACTTAACGCACATTCACTCTCCCAGTACTGGAGGCCGGGGCCCGAAGTCAGTGTCCCTGGACTGAGATCCACCCCTCTCTGCCTCGGTGGTCACATCCTTCCCTCTCCCGGGTTTGGCCAAAGCCCCACCTCTACATATACCTGTGTTTGCATGTAGGCCATTCTGAACCGTCCAGGTGAGTCTTCCCAGGCCAGGGTCCGTTGCTGGAGCACATCTGCAGAGACCTCCTTTTCCATAAAAGGTAACAGTCAAAGTTCTAGGAGCCAGGCCTTGATGTCCCCAAGGCCATTATTCAGCTTATCACAAACAGTAGGTGCTGAATGTGTGTTCCCCCTTCTTTGTATTACCTATCTTTCCTGGCTGGAAAAGCAAAGTGCGCCCACAGTAAATCTTGGAGAGTGATCTGAATATTTCCCATGTCCAGGAGAGCTTCTGCTGGGACACAAATAGTTTTCAAACGATGTCATTCCTGTCCCAGCACGTGTCCGTAGGTGTAGCGTGCCTGCCTCACTCAGGCCAAGGTCAGCTGCCTGTGTGGCCCTTTGATGCGACTACATGGGACCCAGATTGGTTTCAAGCCAAGGGCATCGCTGTGAAGCCAGTGCCCCCTGGAGACATCTCTCCACACAGCTCCCACGAGGTCACCAGCTGGGTGGGCTGTGCCCACTAAGATCTGTGGCCCCAAACCCTGCTGCTCCCCAAAGCCCATCCCTCTGAGTGCTGCCAGGCCATGCACAGAACCTGGAGCTTCAGCAGAATGTCCTCCAGATCTTCCTTCTCCGCCCGAGCTCAGGTCTTAGAAAGCACCAGACGAAAGAGATCAAAAGTTAGTTTTATTCAGGCAGTGCCTGGGTGGGCGCCAGTGGGGGGCCACAACCAGGCCTTATTCATACTTTTCTGGAAGGACTGACTTTATACACTCACACCCAGTCTCGTAGCTTGTTCTGGAAAACTGAAAACTGTGGGCCTCCCTGACAGGGACAGAGCCCATCCCTCACAGAAACAGAGGACTTGTGCTCCCTATAGAAAAGGGAGCTCCACAGGGTGCACAGAAGCCCAGTTTGCTCCCTGTGCCCCAACAGCACTCAGGTCACCCCTGCTTGCCAGGGATGAGAGGATATGGAGGCAGGTGGGGACCCCGTGGATGGACGTTCCTTTTGCTGCAGGAAAACGGGGCTGCCCTCAGTAGTGTGCAGGGAGGGAGGGATCTGCGAGGCGAGAGGTTGGGAAAGGAGGTGGCCGGTTAGGGAGGGCCGGTGCACCCTAGGGAGCCCTGTGGTGCCATCGGCTGGCGGCCAGGGGCAGCCCCTGCAATGGTCATGGGTTTGCCTGCAGCGACTGGAAACCTCTTCAAGGTGAAGCCGGTGCTCAGCACCTGCTGACCATACTGGGCACTCCGGGAAGACACAGAAATCCCAAGGTAATTGCTGGGGGCCATCCAGGCATTGGATTTGAAAATCAGCTGAGTCAAAGGTTCACCCTGGGTTTTGTTATTGGCCACAAGCAGGGAGGATTCAGGGCTGGATGCAAAAAGACTTCCTATTCCCTGAAGGAGACAAGGACCTTTCCTGGGTTGGGGAGATGCCCCAGGGGAAAAGGACATGGGAGGCGGGTGGTGGCCAGCAGGGAATTTAAGCTCAGGTACCATACGGGCTGGTTGTACAGGGACCGTTGTATCAGAGCTGCATGGGTCAGAGGCAGACGGGTGCCCGGAAGCTCTTGGGTCCTAGAGCAGGGGCGGCTCCCTGCGGGGTGTTTGGGGAACTCTGGGAGTAAGGAACTGCTCCACTCCTGGGGCAGAAGCCCTCCTGAGACGGAAAGAGAGGGAAAGCCCCAAGAGAATGAGTCACCCTAGAGGGGTCAGGTGTGTATTTTAAACTTAAACAACCCTTGAACTTTAAGGCAGGTCTAGAATTCATTCTTGTTTTGTTTATTTTCAGTTGTCTGGCTGCAAGCTAGGGAAAATGAGGGCTTGTGCACAAGGTGAACTCTGATGGAGAGAAAACAGAAAGGTGCCTTTCGTCTGTGCATCATGGTTATTTTGGTTAGTTTGGAACGTGCGGCGCAGAGCTACAGCTGGGAGGTGGTGGCTGGAGACACAGCTCCCGCAAACCCTTGGAGGTGCCCCAGGGACTCTCCCCTGTGGGTGGGGGCAGCAGGGAAGGAGACAGCCCTTTGCTTTAACCAGCTTGGGGCTCAAGAGGGAAACTTGGAGGAGCTCATTCTCCATGCTTGTCTCTGCAGACCCCCTCGACCTTTTTTCTGGAATGTTCCTCTGCACCTGTGGAACGTAAAATGGTGGCGTGGATGTGCACCATTTGGCGGCTCCCTGACATTTCTTTTCTTTTCAAATCGTATCCCTATTTCTCATCTCTGTTGATCGCCCACAGCACATACCTGAAAAAGAAACGTGCCCTCGAACACCCACTGGAGCATTGAATAATCTTCAGGGCAAGACGAAAGGCCCCGAAGATCTGATCTGTGCAAATGCCTTTCTCCTCAGGCGCCTGGCTCCACAGCGTGCAGAGTCAGCACGGAATGATTTAATTCCCTTAGCTGCAGGAGGGCAGAGCTGCAGCTTCTCAGAAAGGACATGGTGCATCTGAGCACGTCTTTCCTTAGAGCTTGGCTGTCCTTTATCCCCCGTGCCCTCAGCAGTGCTGTCTGCACAAGGCTCAGAGGCTAATCTGCTCCCCTGGGTTTGTGACTATCCTACCGGGGAGACTCTGTTGTCCCTATTCTATGTTCGGAACGACTTTTTTTTTTTTTTTAATTTTGCAAGCTCACCATCTGTCTTTTTTTTTTTTAACTAATATATATATATTTTATTCAGTTTTAGCTTTGGTTTATTTATTTTTTTTATCATAATTTTTTTTTAATTTCTTTTCAGCGTAACAGAGTTCATAGTTTTACACCACACCCAGTGCTCCATGCAATGCGTGCTCTCCACAATACCCACCACCAGGCTCCCCCAACCTCCCACCCCCGCCCCTTCAAAACCCTCAGGTTGTTTTTCAGAGTCCATAGTCTCTCATGAGGAAAACTGGGGGGGAGATGAATCACCATCTGTCTTAAAATTTTTTCTTTCGGTTCTAGAGCACAAAAAATTTCACATTTCTCATGATTACATATAATAACTAGTTTCTGAAAGTGGAATGCCACACATTCTCCAGAGCCTTTAAACTTTAATGTAGTGGCTCTAGTGTAATTATTTACCATAGGTCAATACATTTCAGATTTCTCCCAGACCGTAAAAAAAATAAAAAAAAACATTTTTTTGACACCACTTTAATGAGCCAAATTAAAATTACTGTGAGTTTGGTGCCGTTTTTTAATGTGAAGCATTGCCGGACAGAAGTAAGCTGATCAACACAGGATACATGAAGGAATGATGTACAGAGCAAGATGGAGTCCCTCACATCAGCCAGTAGCTCTCGTCCAGCGGTGACTCTAGCAGCTAAGAGCATCGCGGCTAAGACCAGATACTGCCCAAACCTGTCTTGGTTGGGGACACACTCAGAACCAACCAGCACAACCAGAGGAGGTCTGCAAGGGCCTGCAGCTGATTAACTCCCTTTAAAAGGGAGGATTTTTGCAGCAGAATGTCAGACTTTCTTGACTCTGATCACGTCAAAAGCCAGGTGCTGCCCAAGTCTCTGCCCGACTGGTATCTGGAGAGAACAGCCATTCTCTGGTGTCTGAAGGTCATAAGCAGCACGAGGGGGCTGACCCTGACCCAGACCGGACCGAGGCCTCACTTCCACTGTGCACTCACAGACTGACTCTGCGTTTGGGTCCTTAACTTCCCCTGTTCTGTCTTGTTTCTCCTGTGACTTTGTCTTCTGCTTGGATTCGTGTGCCATGTAAGGGGCCAAGAGAAACGTGTGGTGAGATGTCATGAAGTCTGGAATCCTGACCCTACTTTCTGGTTATGTTCACCTTGCTTTAGGATGGAATAAAGCTGACATTATGAGGGCACAACTCTTGTGTGTGCCTTCACACCAGGCTCCTGACATGCCCATTTCCCCCAAACAATCCAGAAATCAGTGAACCCAGATTGTGAGGCCCACAGAATAATCATCTGGCATAGACTGGCTGGGCTCTAACTACTAAACACAAGTTTCAGGTCATTTACTCTTTCCTGAGTGTAGCTATGATTGTATATGCTAAGCCATGAAAACTGAGGCTTGGCCTGTGGACACTCCTTCTTATGGATGAACTTTTGCTCATGGAACTGAGCAAATTTCTGGAATGATCTGGACCTCTCTTCTTCTTGGTTATGTTCCTTTCCTCTGTGCGTCTTTTGAATCCAGTTTCCTCCCCTAGGCAAGTAGAGACGAGACCGGCCTGGTCTGAGCTTGATTTCCAGGAGTCTGGGATTGGAGGTGCACATTATAGAGGAACTCTTGTTTCCGAACCAAAGTGGGTCCACCCTTCCAGAGTCATAGGCAAAGACCACACCAGGTGGAGTTGCCTCACAAGGTCACTTGTATTTGAAGCAAATTGGGAGATAACAAGGAATTATTTCCAAAGTCATGATTCCCCGAACAGGGGCCAACTGTCTCCTTTTATGGGGTATTGGGATGAACATTCAGAGGTAACCTTGTATATAGACCACATTTTCCTTATCTGTTCATCTATCCATGACACCTGGGGTGCTTCCAGGTCTTAGTTATTGTAAATAGTGCTGCTATAAACATAGGGATGGTTATATATTTTCAGATTAGTGTTTTTGTTTTCCCTGAGTAAATATCCAATAGAAGAAATATTGGATCTTTTGATATTTCTGTTTTTAATATTTTGAGGACACCTCACACTGTTTTCCACAGTGGCTGCCCCGGTTCACATTCTTACTAACAGTGCATGGAAGTTCTTTCTTTTCTACATCCTCGCCAACACTTGTTGTTTCTTATCTTCTTGATTCTAGCAATTCTAACAGGTGTGAGGTGATATCTCATTGTGGTTTTGATTTACGCTTTCCTCAAGGATATTCGTGAGCATTTTTTCACATGTCTGTTGGTCATGTGGATGCCTTCTTTAGAGAAATGTCTAATCAGGTCCTCTGCCCATCTTTTAAACAGATTGTTTGGGCTTTTTGTCAAGTTGAATGAATTCTTTTTACATTTTGTATATTAACCCCTTGTTAGATATATCATTTGCAAATATCTTCTTCCTTTCAGGATATCTTTTTGTTTTATTGATGTTTCCTTCACAGTGAAAAAGCTTTTTATTTTGGTGTAATCCCAATAATTTATATTTGCTTTTGTTTTCTTTGCCTTAGTAGATGTACCCAGAAAAAATTTGCTGTGTCTGATGTCAGAGAAATTACTGCCTGTGCTTTCTTCTAAGATTATTATGGTTTCAGGTCTCACATTTAGGTCTTTAATCCATTTGGAGTTTATTTTGGTGTGTGGTGTAAGAAAGTGGTCCAGTTTCATTCTTTTGCATGTGGCTGTCCAGTTTTCCTGGCACATTTATTGAAAAGACTATCTTTTCCCCGTTGTATAGTCTTGCCTCCTTTGTCATAATTAATTGACCATATAAATGTGGGTTTACCTTTGGGATTGTTATCCTGCTCCATTGATCTATGTGTTTATTTTGGTGCCAGTACTATATTTTTTTGAAGACTGTAGTTTGGTAGTAAATCTGGAATTATGATACCTCTGGCTTTGTTCTTCTTTCTCAGAATGACTTTGGCAATTCGAGGTCTTCTGTGGTTCCATATAAATTTTATTATTATTTGTTCTAGTTTTGTGAAACGTGCTGTTGGAATTTTGGAAAGGGGTTACCTTGAATCTGTAGATTGCTTTGGGAAGTATTACACAGCTATAAAAAAGGAGGAGACCATGCCATTTGAGGCAACATGGATAGATATAGAGGGTATTATGCTAAGTGGAATTATTTAGACTGAGAAAGACCAATACCATATGATATTCCACTTATAGATGGAGTCTACAAATGAATAAACAGCAACAAAAAAAGGCAGAATCAGAACTATAAAAATAGAGAACAAAGGGATGGTTGCCAGAGGAGGGCAGGGGAAAAGTTGGGCAGAATAGTTGAAGGACCATGGGAGATACATGTATCCAGTTACAGAATAAGTCACGGGAATAAAGAACAGAAATACAGTCAATGATACTGTAATAGCAACATAGTAGGCCAGATGAGAGTTATATTTGTGTTGATCATAGCATAATATATAAACTTGTCAAATCATTAATTTATACACTGGTGCTACTGTGCCATTGTGCATCGACTCTACTCAAATACATACATACATGCAAACATACATACATACATAATGAAAAAAAAAAGAGAAACCTATAGTTTGGCAGAAGCTTTTAAGCATTTCCCGAATTCAGGGTGTCAATCTCATGACACTTTGTGGATTTCATTGAGTCAAAAAAAAAAAAAAGGATCTGATTTGAGGAAAGAATTAATCCTTGCAAACTTAGCAAGACAACCAGCTGGAGCCCCAACTGTCTGGGGCCCTGAAGGGCTGCACTAGTTGGTGTTGGAAGAGGAACCCAAGTGTCGATCACGACTGAGGGAAGGGGGCAGCATCAAGTCCCCAAGTGGATGTAGAAACCCAGGGCCAGCGGTGTGGACAACATCTCCCAGAGCCCTTGCTACGAACACCCGTCAGTGCTTGGACCAGGCACTGGACAGGCTGCAGCGCCAACATACACGTGCTCCCTGACGGAGGGGTGGGGCCCAACCGCACCACTTTGTCTCAGGGGAGTCGCAGCATCGCCACGGCAGAGCCTTCAGGAAACAACATTCCCCATGTTCTGTTCTGCCTGCCCACCTGGGAACCAGAGTGACAACTGATTCCTTTCTCCTAATTGCAAAATCAGACACCAGATAGAGCCCAAGGACAGATTTCATAGAATTCTTTCTGAATCGTCTGGAAGTCTGAGCTATAACTTGTTCCACCCGGTTAGCACGTTGTTTATTTTATTTTATTTTTATTATTTTTTATATCAACTCAAAAGACAAAAAACAAAAACAAAACAAAACAAACAAACAAAAAATAACTTTGGCTAAGAAGTGTGGGCTCTTTTCCCTACCTTAGTAGACTGCTGGTTTGGGGCAAAAAATCTCTCCAGAGTTGGTATTAGTGAGCATAACCTCAGCATAGAGGGTTTAGCAAGGTGATAGCCCTTTATACAATGTCTTTGAAAAGACTGAGTGTCATACATGCTCTTCTTAAGTACAAGTGTGCAGGTACTTAGTCCCCTGAAGCCACACGCAGTTAGACCCCAGTGCGTTCATTTTGAGCTAAAGGAAAATACTTCCCCTGAAAACAAGGCCAAACAGGTCTCTGGCTCTCGGGTGCATTTCCCCAGCAGAAGTAGCACTGTGGAAGGTGAATGGTGACCATGGTTCTTTCCATATGCCTTTCCTCACTGTGATTCTCAACTTCCCCAGAAACAATGTGTGGGTCACCAAGCCACATGCCTGGTATGGTGCTGGACATGTGACATGGTTTAGGAGGGTCGGTAGGAAAGATGCTGTATGAAATTACTGTATGAAATCAAAATATCATTATTATTTTTCAATTTGGATAAGCTGCCATCATTGCAAGTTACAACAGGTTCTGTCTTCAAGCATGGGGAATGGAGCTTACACTTGGAGCATGCACTTACCTACCCACGCAACACATATTTATTACATCCCTACTGTGCACCAGTCCTGCTGCGGGAGGTAGGTGTACCAGGGTGAGCCAGGTGGAACAGGTCTCTGCCTGTGTGCTCTCATTTTGAATTAGATTAGAGGATTTAGATGGATGGTGGTATATGGGGGCATTTCTCATCTTCCTCACCTGTAAGAAAGGTGTCTAGGTGCTGAAGCATGGAGGCATTTTGGGATTCCCAGAAGAAGATGAGTTCTTTTGCATCAGAGAAATTTTCCGGAGGAGATGAGCTCAGATCCAAGAGCCAGAAATAACCTCAGGCAGAGTAATATCCGAGAAAATAAATAACAAAACAAACTGATAAAACTTATGTTAATTAAAAAATAAATTAAAAAAATTAGATGATCCTGTTCTAGAGTAAAGAAAGCTAAAAGAACCATACAAACAGATCATTACATTTATTTGCAAGTGGCATTAGAGTGAAAGATAATAGTGAGATAATAGTAAGAAGTTATAAAATAAAAAAGGCACGTCAAAAAATAAAATAAGTGCATATGAAACAAGGTGAAAAATGCAAATGAAAAATGATTACTAAAAACAAGAAAAAATGAGAGCAAGCAATTCATGACAACAGAGCCTTAATTAGTGAATGGATATTGATAAGGGGCAGGTGAGGCCAGGTAAGAGAGGCAGGTAGAGGGGAGGGCTGCAGGCTCACAAAACATCTCAGATGTGAAGAAATCGAGGAGGTATTAACCAGGGACTAGGAGACACCTTGTTTGTGCTTATGGTATTTACAAACCCACCATGTTTGTCTTTACAACAATAAAAGCCTTCAGTGGCAACCCACTGGCGACCATTCTCACTATAGAGCCATCCTTATCTCTCTTTTCTGTTCTCACCTTCACTTAATAAACTTTCACTTCACTTCACCCTTTTGTGTCCCAAGATTGTGAGACAAGAACCCTGCAACAGTACCAAACTGAGGGGCTCTCTTGGTCTGTGCCATAAAGGAATACAAGTTGGAAACAGTAAGAGACTATGGATGGGTGGGGCTCTGGTTCTAAGGAGAGGCCGAGAGGAGTTTCAGAAATAAGGATGGAGTCTTGATGGCTACAGAGATGATTGCTAAGGACATCCTAGAAATCCACAGCTTCCAAACATTGAAGTCAGGCCTGGGTGCTAAAAGAACCCTCCCTGTCATGTTTGCCCCTTTGGACTTCTTGTAATCATAATACTCTTCCATTTCCCATTCACACCTGGGGCACTCACATGTCCATAGGGGAAAACAAAGAGAGAATGATAGTTTATGTAAAGGCACATGGCCCTCAGGAATTCTTCCGTCCGTCTACCTTCCTGCCCACCCTTGCTACAGGTTTGGTACGTTGCAGGGGCCATGGTGGCTTTCAGACTATACCCCGAGGTCTCCTGCAGTCCACGCTGTGCCGTGAATCTGCACCGCCAGTCCCATGCACCCACAGGAAGCTGCACTGATGTCCCTCGGGTCCACTGAACATCTTGCTGATCAAGCGCGGTTTCTTACTCTGGCTTCTCTTCTGGTGCCGTTTCTCTGCACACAGCACCCTTCCCTCCCCGCCTTTCAAGCACCTTCCAATGTTCTACAGACTGAATCAGGGCTAAGTCCTACTCGCTAACTGCATCACTATTTCCCTTGTCTCCCTCTGCCTTAAAATACAACTTTGCTTATTATTACTCAGCCAAGCTGAGGCCAAAGGTCCAGGAGATGACTGTGATGGTAAACGCAGTTTGTTACTCACACAGGTCCCAAGAGGCGGGGTGCCCCGCAGGATGGGGGCCCCATGGGGAGAGGGTCAGGGTCACCAGGAGGCAGAGGCAGTGGGGGTGGACAATATCCTTTACTGAGGCTTCCCCAGGAAGAAACGGGCTCTACCGTGTAGGCAAGTTTAGAATTGGCTAATTTGAATAATTTTGGAGGGTAGGGGCTGTGCTTAATTGTCTAGTACTGGGGCTGACTAGTTTAGAGAAATAACGGCCAGGAGCGTAAGTGCCCCATAACAGGAGGGGGCAGGCATGAGCTCTGCACTGGCTGTCCCCCACAAACAGGCATCCTTGCAGGTGTGTCTTCCACTGTGTTCTGGAACTGGCTGGCCCTGCGAGGGGCAGTCTCTCCAGGGCTGACAGGGCCCTTATGTCAAAGCACCAAAAATACAGAAAACAAAAAGGCCTGACTCAGAAGCCGTCTTTTCTCTTGGCATTTCCATTCGATGAACCACTGGTTGGTTGGGGAACTGGTCGGGGAACTCATCCAGCTTCCTCAGTAACCTCCTCGGCAAAGGGCTGCTTCCTCACTCAAGCTTACGGTTTTGCAACAACTACTCGTGTCCGTTGCTTATAGCCGATACTCAACGGATATTCGCTCATCGAAGGACAGCACAAGAGACATGTCACTTGGAAAGTGGCCAAGAGAAGAAAGGGCCGCAGAGATGAGGAGGGACGTTATAAGGGCCACAGGCATAGGCAGCCGGTAAATAAAGTGAACAGAACGTGCATGCTTTGTCTGCAGGACTCACCATCTGACCTCCAAATGCGTTGTGTGTTAGCAACAGTCTGTTGTATTAAAATTCCAAACAAGCAAAAGCAAACCAGCCTCGTGGAATGCCGAGTGCTAGTGATTGGTAAGAGCCCAAGGGTAACCCCTTCCTTCCGGCACCAGGAGTTTATTGTCATGTCCTCAGTTTTAGCACCGCCTGGAAACCCCAGCATCCACCCGACTACCTGGTGATAGCACGGGAGACTTTTCTGGCTAGAGAGGTTGCGTGCAAGACGCACGTTCAGGTTCAAGCATGGGCAAGAGTGCAAGAGTGCAGGTGTCGCTGGAGAGCACCCGTGCCCCTGCAGGTTCCTTCCTCTTACTGTTCCCGCAATGGCTGGGCTTGGTGGCAGGGCTCACACTGCTCAGACGATTTCAGGAGACAAATGCAGAGGCAAGGACCCAGAAACGCGAGGCGCTGGGAAGGTTGCCACAGCTTTCCTTCAAACCAATCTTTCAAATCAGATTTACGCATACCTCTTCTACTCAGTGGGGAACTTGAAGGACAATGGAACGCTTGTCCAGTATGTGTTAATCTAATGATTCATCTCCATTTAACTGCTTCAAAGCATCACAAACACAAGATATGCATTAATGCTCATAAGTGAGGCATAAAGCTGGCCGGGCGATTTTGACGCCGAGTTTGACAACACAGTGCTTTTAGAAACTGGTTCTTTCTGCTATGACTGGGACAGAATCTAGAGAGATAGCTTTCAACTTCCCTTTCGGGGCAAGAGACTGCAAGAATAAGTCCAGCGCAAGCTTTTCGTGGAACTGTCCAGAATGTAGGGCTAAAGAGGTCACAGGGGATGTTCCCACACAGCCCCACGGTGACCAGGCTGGTCCTCCCTATTACCGAAGAGCGCGATGAACTTTGGGAGAGTCCGGGCACAGAGACACTGCAGGGCACAGTCACCGTGCCGGCGACGGGCCGTGTCATCAGCTCTCAGCTCCTCCTGAGTGCTCCCGGCCTCCGATGGCGCGTGCTCCTCCCCGCCTGTGCCTCCTGGATTCTGCCGAGTCCTCCCTCCACCGAGCATCCCAGTTCTCCCTGTGTCTTCGTGCTGTCTTCTATGGCAGCTCCTCTCTTCCTCCTGACAGCTCCCTCAGATCTCACCTCCTCCCAATAAGATCTTCTGAGTCCATCGGATGCATATGCTACAGTCACAGCGTCCTTCTCTTTGCTGCCAGGAGCCTGAGCCTTCTCCCTTCCCCACCTTGCATTCCCCAAGCGGCCCCCTGACCAGGCTGCTTCTCTGCACATGCTTCTCTTCGAAGGGCAGGTCCTGCACTGCACCTTCTCCCCTTCTTAGCAGATGGGGCTGAATCCAGACTGGAGTAGCCCCGCAGTCTGTCCTCGACCACAGAGGGGCAGGGCAGGGAGCAGAGGGGGCACAGACCCCACACCCCTGCCTGTGAGGCCTGGCCGAGTGGCCTGCCCCACATCTGTCTCTAAGTGAGCCTAATAATAGCACCTACTGAGGCTTGCTACGCGACTGGACGTGCTCACATACGGAAAGTGTTTTTGAGCAGTTTCTGGAACACACGAGGTCTGAGCCTCTTTGTTCCGTGTTGCTACTCCTTCTACTTCATTTCTGGTCTAGCCCCCACGTCTCTCTGGCTGAATACTGACATCGGGCTTTTGACCTTAGACACAGGCCTTCTGCAGGAATGTGGCCTGTGGGTTTTCTTAACACCTTGCAGAGGGATGAACATCCTTGGTCAACCGTTGTCACCAGATGTCATGTCTTTAGTCTCTGCAGAGATCAGGAACTGTTGCCGGGAGTGCAGAGGTCTGCCTCTTGACCTGTGGTGTGGAAGTGGACAGATGAGGAGGTTTTAACACATGCCTGGGGCTGGAGGGGAGGGTCATTCTCCCCGGCTCCAACTGCAAAGTGTTGAGTTAGATTCAAGCAGCACCGTGAGGACCTTCCAGAGATTTCGGACTCGGTGAGCTTGTGCTGAGACTCTCCTGTTTTCTTGTCCATCAGTGGTGGCTGGGGCTCGTCATTTCCCACCTCCCAGAGAGGGACGCCTGAACGTCCCAAACCAGAGAGAGCCGATTTCCTGTTTCAGTCCCATTTCAGAAACGATCATTAGCAAAACCAGTCTGAATCTTAGTGATCTTAGAAAGGAAGAAAAAAGAAGTAGAGGGCATTCTGTGGGAGGGAGATTCTGGGGCAGGTCTGCGTGCTGACCTTCAGGGGGTGGGGGGACAGCCTCTGGCCCAGCACCTGGCTGGTCCTGATGGGTGACAGGTGTCGCTGGAGAGCACCAGCGCCTCCTCATCACAGTCCGAGACCGCCTGGTGAAGGTGGTCTTGGGATTTGCCAGTTATCAGACCTCAAGCTCTCACCTCTCCCTCCGCCCTTCTGTGGTGACACTGGTATCCTTTTACTGTCCCACCTGAAGGAACAACGCACACATTTCTGGTCACTTGTGTGCACTTCTACTGTCTGTAGTCAAGGTTAGTGGGGAGAGAGCTTCTGTAAACCACAGTAACAGAAACACTTAATGAGGACTTTTTTTAAAATAAATATTTTATTTATTTGACAGAGAGATCACAAGTAGGCAGAGAGGCAGGCAGAGAGGTGGGGGGAAGCAGGCTCCCTGCTGAGCAGAGAACCCGATGTGGGGCTTGATTCCAGGACCCTGGGATCATGACCCAAGCTGAAGGCAGAGGCTTTAACCCACTGAGCCACTCAGGCACCCTGAGGACTTTTAATACATCATGTGACAGAATTTTTATAACCAAAGACAGAACGCTTCAACCAAGCAATCAGAAAGTAACGTTTGAGGGATTAAAGCGATTTGGCAAAGATCCCCAAGATGTTGACTCTACACAAAACAGCATAGACTTTATACAGACTTTATATAAGACACAGCTTTTTTTTTCTCTTCTTTTTCTTTTTGTCTTTCTTGAACCAAGCACTTGGTCATATAAAGAATGGTTGGTATTTTAGTAACACAAAAACCCAAAGTATGTATTTATTTGGTTTAGTAACCTCAATCAATGTAACATATCTAGTAGTACATTATGTTAAAGATTTTTATTTATTTATTAGACACACACACACACAGAGAAGAGAGAGACAGAGAGAGGAGACACAGAGACTGGGGAGAGGCAGGCAGAGGGAGAAGCAAGCAGGGACCCTAATGTAGAACTTGAGGTGTGAAGGGCTGGGCAGGATCCCATATGAGAGGACAGTGAGCAGTGGTCTGGTGGGATGGATCTGCTGGGCTCGGCCAGTACCATGCTTGTTTGCTCCTGGGAAATGAAGCTTTTGGTTCACTTCAGGACATGGTACTCAACAGTCAGGTCCATGTTTTCTGCCCTCTTTGACAGTTGAATTCTGTATCATTTGGCAAGGTTTTTTTTTTTTTTTTTTAAATGAGTATATAAAACACACACAGTACAAAATAATGAAAGCGTAATAAAGTCTGGCTTAAAGAACATCTGTTAGGAATTCTTGATGTACATAACTAGCTTCATGGGGAATTCTTGGAAAGAGGGGCAGGATGAAGAACGTATACAAAAATCCATGCACGTCAGCCCAACATTGAGGGAAACCAGAGCTGGAAGCCTATTTGCATTGGATCCGTCGTAAGACATTCATTGGAAAGTTACAGAAACAGTATTCTGTGTTCTCACTCAGGGAGTCACAGTGACGGTTCTCTCCATGGAGCAGAGGGGTGTGCAAAGCTTCGGGAGTCAGGCCTTGGAGGACGCGAGTGCCTGATGTCCTCAGGTGCAGCTTCAAGGGGCCACAGCTCAGGGGCCCTGCATGAACTACATGGGTTTTCATTAAGCCCCACAAGCTGTCTTACTCAGACACTGGGACGGGATTTTCCCCACCTCAGATTTATGATGCTTCAGCACAAACTTAGTCCTGGTCACCCGGCCATCTGTGATGGGCACACAACTTACTAGATCAATCAAGAACAAGGGTCATTTGTAACAGAGGATACTTCTCTCTTCCTCAGCAGGGATTCTTGTAAATCCTTGAATTTGTCGTATCTGCTCTACGGGGCATTACAGAACATTGCTAATCTACCCAAAATGGCCTGTATGTTGTCAGCGGGCCTTTGATATCTGTTTGTGGGCACGGCATTTCACGTCTGGGTTAGCCCTTCAACCCCCTGAGATGTCCTGATTGACAAAGTAAAGACCTTGGGCCATTCATTTGTTCTGTCAAATGGCTTGAAGGTTCACCATTTTCCCCTTAACCTCTCGACATTTTATGATTGATGTAATCGGTATTCACACTTGTGTGTCTAGTTTACCATTTACAGGGTGGTGTAATACCCCGTTATCCCTCACCAACACCTTTCCTAGGACTGTGGTGGGGAACAGTACCCGCGTTGTCAGGAATTACCCCCTGGTGTCTGGGACTCGCACACCTCAGCGTTTGCTTCCTAAAAGCATAGGTCTGGCAGGAACCACAGGCAGTGTTTTCTTTGGGGTATATATTTGTTCTTTACTGAGCCAGTTTACAATTTCAGTTAACATTTACCTCTCTAGCCATTAACACGCCGAGGATTGAATAGTTGCACTCATGCAAAGAAATACTGTCAGCAGGCTTCGGAGAAAGAGCTGAGTAATGGACGTGCCGGGGAAGATAGGTGGTAGCTGGGAAGGTCAAGGTCATGAGTTAAAGTGCTGTGCTCTGCGCGGAGAGGGCAGCGAGGTAGATGGAAGTAAGACTTGGGACTGACTTTGAAGTTCTGAATTTCCAGCCATAAGAACTTGCCTGAATCATGAATCGTGTAATTGCTTTGAGTCAATTTCCTAATCTCTACCTAAGAATGATCCCCACTTTCCTCATTTTACGCTGTCAACTGTGAAATCACAAGATAATACGGTCAAGCCATTCGACACAAACTATCCAGTAATCAGTGCAAGGCAACCTCGAGAGCCTACCGTGAAGTCTGCTTCACAGCTCCCACGTACCTTGTTCGCAGGCCTGGAAACCTGTGTGTACGGCCGTCAGCACAGTGATCTCAGCTTTGTTCCATGACCCCTGCGAGCGGTGCTTGGGTTCACTGAGATCCACACTCTGGTCTGTTGCCACTCTTGCTGTTGGTTTGTTTTCTTTCGGGATCATATAAACTCTCAGGTTTAATTCCTCCCTGGGTGCCTAGCTTTGCCTCCTGACACCTACAGAGGACCCCGCACTGTGAAGTCTCCAAGATGTCACCTCCTACTCCAACGCCACATGATCTTCTCATTCCGTTAGTGACCAAAACGTGTCCAAGGCCAGCCACCGCAGATCCTAATGAGCTATATACTGCCAAATTCCATGAAAAGGAGCCTTTTCAGACCCTAAAATTCCTAGTTGCTTAAGGGACTCCCCTTCCCTGGCTATCCAGGCTCTGGCACCATGGCCGTGGAGACCAGTAGACCTACTGTGGACTTATGTCGCCCTGTCCCTGGCAGTGTGGGTGGGACTTACCAGTAACAGGAAAAAGAAAAAAAAATAAAAAGGTGGCAGGGAAATTAGGATGGGAACAGGAGGGAGGGTGCGTCGCACTTGTTGGGGGGCCATCCGCAAGCTGCACTGTCTTCCGCCAAGGGCTCGGTTGCTCTTTTAGAAAGCAGTGGGTTATGGCAATTTTGACCCCAACCAGATGAATCACAGCAGTGAGGTTACACTGATTCAGGGACAGCTCCCTGACCAGAGTCTCAGAGGCCACAGGCAGGAAATCAAGAGGTATCAGTTAATGCCATTAATAATAAAAGAAGCATGTATGGGCTGAAACCGTGGACATAAAAATCCATCTTCGGGGAGAAAGCCAACAAGAAGCCAGGCATACAAAAGTCCTCCAAACAAATCGACCATTGACTTCGAAACAATACCCGTGAAAAGAAACGTAGCAGCCATGATAGACGGCTTGACTCTGCTTACAGGGACTTTGGCACAAGCTGCTTTTGCCTCATCTAAACATACATTTCTGTTTAACCGAGTTTCCACAGTGTGGAGTGAGGTCCTGCCTGCCTGCCCGGGCTGCAGGGGAGCAGCCCGGGCTCGTACCGCCCGCTTGCTCATGGCCTGTATGAACCAGTGCGTGTCACTCTCGACTTCCTCACCTGTAAAGAGATGGTGGGGCAATAATTCTACTTAGTTTTAGAGTTTTAAGAAAAACTATAAATCATAAGATGCCAAGTCCTTAACACACAGCTGTCACAGTGGTGTGGGTCTGAAACGGTAGCTTCACCAACAGGGCTCTGCCTGCCAGATGGTGGGTCATGTGGCTGGCTGGATAATGCAGGAGTCCGTGCACTCCACTAGCTTCTGGGGCTCTCCTCTGGGTAGGAGGAAGGCCTGGGGAGTAAAGGTGTGGGATTTGAATACTGGTGCTTCTCATGGACTGGTTGAGAAGCCTATTCCCAAAGTAGGATTCCTAACAGGTGTCTGGACAGGTTAGTCCATTCTCAGACAAAGACATGGGATGGCGATGCTTGTTAAGATGAAAGTCTTAGTTTGACTTTGAAAATGGACTTGGATGAAGCCTTAGTTGTGGGAGGGCAGATCCCAGTGCGTGCTAAGGTGAGGTTTCCCTATGGACAGTTTAGGTGTCAGAAAATTAGGAAGTAAGTGTCCAGTCCTGGCCCCATGTAACCCCAAGCATAAAAGGGACTTGTATTGCTTGGCAAATGTCACCTCTGGTTACATGAACAATCTTCTTATGTCAGAAGAAGAAGAGTAGGACTGCACCAGGCAATGATGTCCTAGTAGCTCTTCTTCCTCCTTCCTCAGGAAGAGGACACCCAATTTTCTTGTCATTCAAGTATACAGCTTGAATGAATTTCACGTTTCTCTGAGGCTTGGCGAGATCAGGAGAGCCGTTCTAGAATGTCCGAAGAAGTCGCATGTCCAGCTTCCAGGTAGCAACCTTGCAGGAAGGCTGTGCTCCGCTGTCCTTCCTGGTGGCTGGGAGTGGGCCCAGTGGCAGGGGCTGCAGTAACCATCTCAAGTTTCACACAGGGCATGGAGCCTGAGGACAGCCCTGCTCTGGGAAGGCAGGAGCTTCTCACACCCTGCAAGGCCCACCCTTACCCTCCACCACCAGCCTGGACCTCCCTTCCATGAGGGACATAGCCACGTGGATCTTGTTTAACCCAAATCTAGGTCTGCCAGGGACAAGGGAAAGATCAGCTGCTCCAGGGGCCACTCCCAGGTTGCAAGGCCAACTCAGTTCCAGAATGACCTGTAGTTACCTACAAAGGGGCGACAATGAGGAAAGAGGAGACATTTTAGGAAGCAGAGGGAACCACAATATTGTGAGACGATATAAGAAGGAATCAACATTCACCCTCTGAGCTTGCGTTCTCCGCGGAAACAGCAGGGCTGTCTCTCTCTTCCTTCATGTTGGTACGTACTTGTAAATCACGCCAGCTTTATTAATGGCTGTGGTTCTCACTGTCTGTTGCTCTACGCAGAGAGCTGGTTGGAACACCCGGCTCTTTGCTGAGCATCAGGATGTCTCAGGGCTGTTCTCCTGGGCGTGGGGCCCGGACCGCTGGCACGTGCATGCTCAGCTGGCAGGCGAAGTGTCCAGGTCCCCTGCATGCTCTCGTTTCTCATACAGTGTCTTCCGTCAGGCATGGGGCCCACGGGAGGGGCACCGAGGACGTGAGGGGGTTCCTTGGGTCTGACAAGCTGGCTGTAGATGGCATGAGGTAACTTCTGCCCCACCCAAGGCTGGCTCCTGTGAAAGAACGTGGGGAGCCCCGTGTTGGCCAGACCACCTCTACTTCCCAGTTAATAGCTCACTCTTCACAGAGCAGATTTCCGACCCCAGAGGTATTTCTGGGCGTTCCAGTGACTGCCCTCATCACTGAGTAACTGGGCTTAACACAAAACACAGCTCTGTGGCTCTGCAAAGTGCTTCTTGCTTGGCTCTCCAGGCCATAGATCATGCTGGGAATTCCATCTCCTTTTAGCAGAAAGATTAATGTTTGATCTAAGTGTACCCCTCGACCCCAGGGAGGGCGTGTGGCTCAGGCTTTGGGGCAAACCCACTCATCCTGGTGTAAAAGTGGCAGGAGGCCGTCGCTCCCACAGAGACTCCCTACGGGTCTGCCCTCGGGTCCAGCACAGTCACATACACTGCGTGGGGAGGGAGGGAAACACTCTCCATCTCCACAGGGGATGCCCTGGCCCCCTGGCTTGTGAGCCAAATTTTCAAACACAAGAGCTCTTGCAAGGTAAAATACTGAAGCATCTTGTCCAAAGCCCCGTGTGTAACACACAGTGCCACATTCAGGCGGGGTGCACAGGGTCCTGGCGCTGCCCGGATCGGCCCTGTTTGGGGACTCTGCAAGACCACTTGCAGAAGACGCGGCATGGTGTCTTCTGCAAGTGGTCTGGGCACGGACGCTGCTCCCGGGCCCCTGCCTGCCCTCCAGCAGCTCTGCCTCGTTCACAGGCTCTACCACCAGCAACCTCGAGGTCTTTAGACACTGGAGGCTTCAGTGTCTGAAACTTGGCTTCATTAGGGTTTCTGATTTTGGGGGCCCTGGATTTCCACTTCCGATGTTTGGAATATTTGGGGAAATAGTCCGTGGAATGTGATGAGGTGAGCAGAGTCATCGGTGGAAACATCAGAAGCAAGGCTGGCCTTCCGTGGCACTGGGCAAGCTCCTGGGGTCACAGGGAGCTGGGGAAGGGGTGGCTGGGGTCGGAGATGGCACGGAATGTGTTCTCTGCTCCCTGAGTGGGTGCTCCAGGCAGGTGAAGAACCACCCGGTCAACTAGAGACCCTCAGAGCCCACCATA
The DNA here is from genome assembly GCA_004024625.1 of Mellivora capensis. Lineage (NCBI taxonomy): Eukaryota > Metazoa > Chordata > Mammalia > Carnivora > Mustelidae > Mellivora > Mellivora capensis. The sequence continues at coordinate 8,593 of PISX010020480.1, read as the reverse complement.
TAGCCCCGAAGAAAGCCAGGAAGACAGCTCTCCTGTTTGGATTATGAATGTCAGTGACGGCGGGCTGTCCTAAGGCATCTGCTACCCACCAGAGTGTTCGTTCCCCTGTTCAGTCCACACCATCCCTGAGGAATGGCACCTGAGTCAGAAGGGACCTGGCCCGGACAAGATGGAGGAAAAGGGACGTGAGGGTGGTCCCTGATGGCAGGGGAGCGGGGCGGTGGGCGGGGAGTCTCAGGGCTGGTGTCTCAGGTGGTCCCATCAACTCGCCATTTCAGAGACTGGCCAGCCTGGCATGACACGGGTGGCCAGAGCTCTGTCAGGATATCCAGACACCTAAAACACATTCCAGCCTCTTGTTCTGGATAAAAGGCCTGAGGCCATGAATAATTCCTGGAGACTGATGAGCTTCACTGGAGAGAATCTGGTTGGATTTTCAGGAGCCCCGGGAAGAAAAATAGCATGTTAGTGAGAGAGTGGTGGACAGCGGGTGGGCAGTGAGGGGGTAAGGGGCAGCGAGGGAAAGAAAGGCCCAGTCAGGAGACCACATGATGGAACATCACGGTTCACAGCCACACAGCGACTTGGAGCGGGAAGCCTACCTCTTCCGTGGCGCCAGCCCTCAGCACATGAAGTCAAAGGGTTGTGACTGTGGGAACATGAAGGCGAGACTTCCGAGGGCCTCACCGTCCATCACTGAGCCTGGGAGTGTACCTTTCTGCTTCACAATGCCTCTGTTTCTTATTTCTCTCAGGTGGCATTATTCGTTTCCCTGGGGCCCTTGCTCTAAGGTGAAGTGTTTATGGTTTTGTCAATAGTGAGTCCCTAACACAGCAGACCCCAAGAGAGAAGGGCCCCCAGGTAGGGAACAGCCACTCACTTCCCGTTCTCCAGGCTTCTCTTTCAGACTAATTGCTGCCATTGGAACAGCAGTGACCACCGGCACTGCTGCAACGTGTCAGCGAGAAGCCAAGGCGCCCCATGGCCAGAGGAGAGAACGAGGAAGCCAGAGAAGAGGGTCCACTGAGCCTGAGAGCGGATGGATGGAGGACAGTTCCCAGGCCATGAAGGGAACACACACTCCACACACTTGCACGCTTAGGATCCACACCAGGAGGTCAGCTCTTCTGAGGGGAAGGAGGCTGTTCAGTTTTGAGGTCTTGGGAGACAAGTCCCTCTGGGTTTACACAGTCCTAGCCAGCAGAGATCACACTTTCCAGAAAATGTGTCTGCAAACAGGGGATTGTCGTGCTGGCCTCTGAGTGAGCATGGAGAGCCTTCCGGGGCAGGGGGCCTTTCACAGAAGGCACGGTGGACACTGGGCTCGGGCTGCCTTTAGAGGGGCTCCCTGCCTCTGGCCCGATTCCCTTCCCTCCGATGTGCCATTGTTCTCATGGACAGTTTCCTTCCCTGCCGGCTGGATTTTGGACTGGGCAGTGCCAAGAACAGCCTACAGTAAGCAGGTAGTCACTGTGTCCCACGACAGGGCAGTGATTGGAGCACAAGACAACCAGGTGCCTCCCGGCTGCTCCCTCCGACTTTCCTTCACATCCAGTTTCGCACTCACTGCCACAGGACCAAAGCTGCGGAGTCTATTATTTTGGCTTACGGTTTAGCTGGTGTTCTGGGTATTTCTGTCTGCTCTCCATGACAGTCAGCTCACAGAATCCGCTTCTCCAAACCTCCCGTCCGTGCCTTTTGGACCTGGAGCACACGCTCTGGTTCAGTCTGGGTGCTGGGACTGAGTCCTCAGGTCGCCTGGGAGTCTGCAGGACAAGGGGCCCAGGCTCCGGAGACGTCCCCCCCACCACGCACCTGTTAGAACACAACGACATTCTGACAGAGCATGCGGTCTGGGGAAAAGGAGCAGGGCCCACAGAGGCTTTCAGGTGGAGATATGGAATCTTCTAGAAATTTAAATCACATCTCCATTATGTTAGAGAAATATTGTTTTAAATGACGTGTCTCAGTAGCCTTTCGAAGTTCCTCTTCGTGACGGCAGTTGAGTAAGCTGAAAATATGTTCAATCCCTATGCTTTTTTGTACTCTCTGTGGGGCATTTTGTTTTTGGAATTATTACCCACAAAATTCATAATATTGTTTTGTAGTACCTCTCCCACAACTCCACGTGGTATCATATTTTAATATTTCCCACTCAGTTGGCTTTGATATGGCCAAGGGTACTGTGTGTGTGTGTGTGTGTGTGTGTGTGCGTGTGCACGTGCGCACCATACTGTGCAGCATGGGTTTGGCTGCCTGGGTCCCCCACTAAAGCTTCTGTCCCTGTGGAAAGCCCTGGATATTTGGCACAAAGCAGAATTATAGGGACGTCGAGGATAAGATGACTGGGTCTTAAGAGAATGAATGAAAGTTCAAAAAAAGAAGAGACTTCAGTGGAGGTCAGCATGATGAGGCAGGCGATGAGTAGATGCATTTTATGTAACATTTACTCAGAATGGAGGATTTACTTTTGTTTGTTTTGTAATGAGTAGGTTATTTTTAGAGTAGTTGGAGGTTCCCAGAGAAGTTACGCAAGAGGCACAGAAACTTCCCATTACCTTCTTCCCTCCCATGCGGTCCCCAATTCCCTACAACAACCTGCGTGAGTGTGGAGCATTTGCTACAGTTGATGAACCAACGCTGGTGATCTAATTTTGATAAAGGCACTGGCTGGGGCCCAGAGAGTTCTTGGCGGGGAATCTGGCCGTGGACTGGAGCTGGGCCCACCAGCCCTTCCTGCATCTGGGCAGCCTGCAGCCCACCTTGCCCACGTAGATTTCCTCAGATGGAATGAACCCTTATTCTAAATCAAAGCTCATCGGGCTCATGCCCTGTGTGGAATCACCCCTAGCTCTGAGTTGTAAGGGGAGGCTTCCCTTTTCCTACCCCCCGTCCCCTGCAACAGGGGTTTTGTGGAACTGGGAACCCTGCACTGTGGAGGCAGCTGTAGGTTAGTGGGAAAGAATACAAATGATTTCATGAATGTATTTAGGGGGTCTTGTTTTTACAAAAACGGTAGCTTGAAATGGGGTCCGTTCCACACCACAGAATTGCTGGATACTCATAACCTTGCAGGTCCCATGACCTCAGGTTCCCCAAAATATGTTTTTCTTCATCTGAGCCTCTTCCACACAGAGGCAGGGACGGCTGGAGAAAGGTCAGCACAGAGGACACCTCACTGGTTTGCCAATCGTTTGCTTTGATTTTAATTTCCTTGAGTTCAATTTCAGTGCACGTGTGTAAGTGAGAACTTCCCGGGCCGTCTGTGAGGATGGGACGAAGAAGAATTCCTTGCCATGGAGGGAAAGCAGACGTGTGAGCCCGGGGGGATGTGGGAGGTGGAGTGGACCAGCCCTGGTGGTGCCCTCTCAGCCCCGCCCTCTCAGCCTGGCCACCCTGACCAGAGTCCATCTGCTCCGGCTGCCCCGAGTTCTCATTCTGCAGTTAGCGGGTGGGAGTCTAAATCATCTGCAAGCACTTCTTCATCTCGAACAATAACAATTCTGCACGCAGAACAATAGTTCCCAGCGTACAAGAAATGCATTTTTCTGGTAACAAATTAAAGTCAGCTCAATGTTCATTGAATTTAGTTCAATGTTAAATCCATCTGTCTGTTCAGAAAATCATTGCATCTCCCTTAATACCAAATCCTTCCCGGTTGCCTCAGCAGGCAACCCTCCTGCATAATTTTCAGGGAACTTGAGCACCGTCCTTCTGGGGCCAGGAGATGAGCACGGATGCTCTTGGCACATCGGCTACTGTTCATCTCTTGAAGATGCCATGACAGTGAGCAATTTCTTATCTCAGTTGCCAACCTCCCAATTGGGGAATCTATAAGCTAATGTTTTATTCTGCCTTTTCCTTGAGGAATAAAAAAGAGAATTAGATTTATGCCCTGGGCTCCTTAACTGCCTCTGTTTTTAAATGCTGGAGAGGATGTGGAAATGTTGGTGGGAATGCAAGCTGGTACAGCCACTCTGGAAAACAGTGTGGAGGTTCCTCAAAAAGTTAAAACTAGAGCTACCCTATGACTCAGCAATTGCACTCCTGGGTATTTACCCCAAAGATGCAGATGTAGTGAAAAGAAGGGGCACATGCACCCCAGTGTTCATAGCAGCAGTGCCCACGATAGCCAAACTGTGGAAGGAGCTGAGATGCCCTTCAACAGACGAATGGATAAAGAAGATGTGATTCACATATATAATGGAATATTACTCAGCCATCAGAAAGAATGGATACCCACCATTTGCATCGACATGGATAGAGCTGGAGGGGATTATGTTATGTGAAATAAATCAAGCAGAGAAAGACAATTTTCATATGTTTTCCCTTATATGTGGAACGTAAGGAATAGCACAGAGGACATTAGGAGAAGGAAGAGAAAAACGAAGCAGGGAAAATCAGAGGAGGAGTTGAACCATGAGAGACTACGGACTCTGGGAAACAAACTGAGGGTTTCGGTCGGCAGGGGCGGGGTGGGGCCGAGATGGGTTAGCCCAGTGACAAGTACTAAGGAAGGCATGTTTTGCAATGAGCACTGGGTGTTATACGCAAACAATGAATCATGGAACACTACATCAAAAAAAAAATTAAACAAATTATTCTTTCTCTTCTCAGCTCCTTAACCAGCGTGTCTCGACACTGAATGTTTGTTAGTGCTAGAGGGAGAGCTTTGAAAATACCAACAATACTATTTGGGACCAGGCCAACTCAGCCAGGGTCTCAGGGGTAGAGGGCTGAGCCTTTCCTCTCCTGGGTAGGGAGGTGGCTGATCCTGGTTTTCGTATTTGTGAGCCCCACTGGGGTTCTTATGGGGAGCTCAGCTTGGGGACCGCTGCTCATGTAATCATGATTTCTCGAGGCGTCTCGGGTCTTCCCCCACGTAGTAAATTCCCCCAGTAATTTACTGCCTAAGGTATGATTCTCAAAGTGTGGTGGTCTGACAATGTTGCCTGGGAAGGAAATGTCAGTTCCTGGGCCCAGTCCCAGCTCTGCTGGCTCAGAGACTCTCGGGGTGTGGACCCTGTGTCGTCTATGCTGCCATCCACCACCCAGGTGAGGCCGGTGTGAGCCGAAGCCGGGGAGCACCTGTGTTAGGCACCCACTCTCCCCTCTCCATGAGCAATTCCAACTTTCCAGCTTTGGCTTCCTTCCTCTGGTGGCAGGTATCCATCTGGATGTCCCAGCACTGCCTTGCAATTGTGTTGAATACGAAACCCAAGTCTTCCCTCCTTGTCTCTTCCTGTATTCCTCACCAGGATTCTGGACCTCCAGGCTCAATATCTGGGTTTTCTCAGCTTTCCGTTGCTCCTTTTCCTGGCAACCAAATTGTCCCCAAATCCATGTGCTTCTCCTTCATGATTGCTAGGAGGCCCGGCTTTCCAGGGATCATCACAGCCACTCTCCCCAAGGGAAATGGACTCTGCCTTGCCTCCCTTCCCTCACTGTCATCGTCTTTGCTGCTGCTCTTGGAAAAACCTCCCAGATTCCAAACCCCTCCGCCCTCACTGAATACCAGAAACAAACATATCCATCAAAATTAGTGCCAGATGCAACCCCTCCCCTCTCCATCGGGCTGGATGACACCCATCCCCAATGGTTTCCTCTCCTGTGCCCGACTGTCACACAGTGGCAGCTGGGAGTGTGAACTGTCTCCTGGCCTCCTGCCTCCGCCTCTCGTACCACACGGCTGCTTCTGCTGGCATTGCTTCTCTCTCTGACCGCATAGACCCTACCACCTGCCGTCCTTCAGGCTCAGCTCACTTTGTTCCCCACCTACAGGCACTCGCACCCTTTTTGATCCTTAGCATTTTCTTTGCAGCATTTGTAACGATTGACATAGGAATACGAGTTCTACTTTTTACAACAAACAGAAGATACACTCAGAAAATCCACACCCCCCGCCCCTGCTCTCTCATCACCAGAGCTTCACAGATGGATTAAGAATCGGGTAATTTCTGTTTTTCCAGTTAGATTTCCTCTCTCCTCCTTAACCACCTGCTTGTCTGTCTGCTGCACATCTCTGTACCTTACCACAACCTCTCCAAACACGCCCCTCTCAATTTCTCGAATTTTGGTAATGATATTCCCACTCTCATGGACCCAACTTGAGTCCTTGGAGATCTTTTCACTCATCTCTTCACCCCATATCCATCATCTGCTTCGCCACGTTGATTCTTCCTGTTTATTCTCTGTGGTCCCCTCGTTTCTCTAGTCCTTATGCCCTCGGTCTAGAAGATTCCCTCGTCAGTCCATGCCTGTCAGATGTGTGGCAAACACATCTGACATTGTCTTTGCTGCTGCTCTTGGAAAAACCTCCCAGATTCCAAACCCCTCCGCCCTCACTGAATACCAGAAACAAACATATCCTGGGGCAGCAGGTGTTTAAGTAAGGGATGCCCGTGTCCCGTTAGAATGCGCACTGACAGCTCGACACAGGGGAGCCAGTATTAGGGACTCCCCGACACAAGCCGGGCTATCTCAGGCTGTAGGACAGGTCAGCAGCATGTCTCACCTGCTGTTGGTACTAGGGTGTCTCTGCTCACTCGGCCACCGGGAGTGCTCCCACCAGCTTCCATCTTTACACCTGCCCACGTGAGAGCCCAGAGTTGGTCCCCAGGAGACACATGCTTAGTTCTCTCCCCGTGGCGGCACCTGGCCAGGGAGTTTCTGGAGCTCACAAAGACCCAGCCAGGCAAAGATGGGGAGCTAGCTCTGAGTCTCCACTCCAGCAGAAGTCTGCTCTCCGATCATTCCTTCCAAGACTCTCTGTGTTTTAAAGTGCAAAAGGAATGTACGACACTTTATTAATTTTGCTCAGTAAATCCTCAATCTGTCTGTTTTCCTGCCAATTGTTAACATTCTCCTTTTGCGTTGGAGGTGAGTGAGTTCAGGGTCTCAGAACAGTTTTGGGCTATCGCATATACGGCACACATGGCTCACCATCCATCTTCAGGATGTAGCATACCTGAGATCTCTCTTAACTTTGTGGGCTCAGCTGAGACCAAAAGAAAGTGTTATTTAACATCTGGCTCCTCAGTTGTAGCAAAATGTACATTTGCTACACCACAGAGAAACAAGTTCAACACAGATCAAAGCGAACCCTCTGCAGAACTGAGGAGGTCCGGTCTTCCTTCCACTCAGCCGCACCTCCCCACAAACTGCCTACATCCAGAACTAGCATCCGCTCGCTCCCCAGCAACCCCCCTTCCACTCTAGCCGCCAGGGGCACTAGTTTCCGGTGCACGTGTGCATGTGTTCGTGCATGTGCACAAGCACTTGTACACTTGGCCAGGCACGTTTTCTCAGATTTTGCAAATTCCCTTGGTTGATATTAAAATTTAAAAAGGGGATTTTACCAATTCTGTTTGCAGGGCAATTTTGCTTCCTCTATTAAGATTTTTGAAATATTTATTATCTGGGAATAGTTTTTCTTCCAATTTGTAGCTCCCGGGAGCTTCTATTTTTAATTTATTTTAATTTAAAAATCCCAGGGCACATGGCTCTTTGCTTTTTCTGTCTAATCACACTGCAGGGCTTAGGAGAGTCCCAGGGGAGCCAGAGGCTGGAAACTTCTTTTCCCAAAACCCCACTTCTTGGTTTTTAGATATCAAATAATAGTTTGTCTCTGGGAAGATTGCCAGCCACTGTGGATCTGCAGCTCAGGCCTTTGTCAGACTCTGGGACATTCATTAGGTGCCTTACCCAACATTTACAACCAGTATGGGTCCAACTGAGTGATGTAAATGTAACCAGTGTGGTTAATATTGAGTGGCACAAAATTCTGTATTAAAGTAATTCAAATTAAATGTTTCAACTTACTCGTAATTTACAACCATGCTTATCTAATTTGTTCATACTCATAAACAGTTTTAAAGTGAACTCTTCAAATGTAGACTAGCTATATGAACACAGCTTCTGAAACTGATAGCAAATTGACTTAGTCTCATTGCAGGCTGAAATGTGTCAGCAACACTGGCATTTTCTTCTTTTGCTAAGAGGCTAACCAAGAATGGCATGAGAAAATGTGTGCAAGAGACTGTCTTTTTTCCACTGTATATTTTTTCCTGCTTTGTTGAAGATTATTTGACCATAGAATTGAGGGTCCATATCTGGGCTCTCTACTCTGTTCCACTGGTCTATGTGTCTGTTTTTATGCCAGTACCATGCTGTCTTGGTGATCACAGCTTTGTAGTAAAGCTTGAAATCAGGTAATGAGATGCCACCAGTTTTATTTCTGTTTTTCAACATTTCCTTAGCGATTCAGGGTCTCTTCTGATTCCATACAAATTTTAGGATTATTTGCTCCAGCTCTTGATAATAAATGGTGCTGGGAAAATTGGACAGCTATATGTAGAAGAATGAAACTCGACCATTCTCTTACACCGTACACAAAGATAAACTCAAAATGGATAAGGGACCTCAATGTGAGACAGGAATCCATCAGAATCCTAGAGGAGAACATAGGCAGTAACTTCTTTGATATCAGCCATTGCTACTTCTTTTAAGATATGTCTCCAAAGGCAAAGGAAACAAAAGCAAAAATGAACTTTTGGGATTTCATCAAGATCGAAAGCTTCTGCACAGCAAAGGA
>PISX010020479.1:0-35826 GCA_004024625.1 Mellivora capensis | reverse complement strand
TGCACAGAAATCAGTTGCATTTCTCTACACCAACAACAAGACAGAAGAAAGAGAAATTAAGGAGTCAATCCCATTTACAATTGCACCCCAAACTATAAGATACCTAGGAATAAACCTAACCAAAGAGGCTAAAAATCTATACTCAGAAAACTATAAAGTACTCATGAAAGAAATTGAGGAAGACACAAAGAAATGGAAAGATGTTCCATGTTCCTGGATTGGAAGAACAAATATTGTGAAAATGTCTATGCTACCTAAAGCAATCTACACATTTAATGCAATCCCTATCAAAATCCCACCCATTTTTTTCAAAAAAATGGAACAAGTAATCCTAAAATTGATATGGAACCAGAAAAGACCTTGAATAGCCAAAGGAATATTGAAAAAGAAAGCCAAAGTTGATGGCATCACGATTCCGGACTTCAAGCTCTATTACAAAGCTGTCATCATCAAGACAGTATGGTATTGGCACAAAAACAGACACGATCAATGGAACAGAATAGAGAGCCCAGAAATAGACCCTCAACTCTATGGTCAACTAATCTTTGATAAAGCAGGAAAGAATTTCCAATGGAAAAAGGACAGCCTCTTCAATAAATGGTGTTGGGAAAATTGGACAGCCACTTGCAGAAAAATGAAATCAGACCATTTCCTTACACCACACATGAAAATAGACTCAAAATGGATGAAGGACCTCAATGTGAGAAAGGAATCCATCAAAATCCTTGAGGAGAACACAGGCAGCAACCTTTTCGACCTCAGCCACAGCAACATCTTCCTAGGAACATCGCCAAAGGCAAGGGAAGCAAGGGAAAAAATGAACTAGTGGGATTTGATCAAGATCAAAAGCTTTTGCACAGCAAAGGAAACAGTCAACAAAGCCAAAAGACAACTGACAGAATGGGAGAAGATATTTGCAAACGACATATCAGATAAAGGGCTAGTGTCTGAAATCTATAAAGAACTCATCAAACTCAACACCCAAAGAACAAAAAACCCAATCAAGAAATGAGCAGAGGACATGAACAGACATTTCTGCAAAGAAGACATCCAGATGGCCAACAGACACATGAAAAAGTGCTCCATGTCACTCGGCATCAGGGAAATACAAATCAAAACCACAATGAGATATCACCTCACACCAGTCAGAATGGCTAAAATTAACAAGTCAGGAAATGACAGATGGTGGCAAGGATGCGGAGAAAGGGGAACCCTCCTACACTGTTGGTGGGAATGCAAGCTGGTGCAACCGCTCTGGAAAACAGCATAGAGGTTCCTCAAAAAGTTGAAAATAGAACTACCCTATGACCCAGCAATTGCACTACTGGGTATTTACCCTAAAGATACAAACATAGAGATCCGAAGGGGCACATGCACCCGAATGTTTATAGCAGCAATGTCTACAATAGCCAAACTATGGAAAGAACCTAGATGTCCATCAACAGATGAATGGATAAAGAAGAGGTGGTATATATACACAAGGGAATACTATGTAGCCATCAAAAGAAATGAAATCTTGCCATTTGCAATGACGTGGATGTAACTAGAGGGTATCATGCTTAGTGAAATAAGTCAATCAGAGAAAGACAACTATCATATGATCTCCCTGATATGAGGAAGTGGAGATGCAACATGGGGGGCTGGGTGGTAGGAAAAGAATATAAGAAACAAGATGGGATTGGGAGGGAGAAAAACCATAAGTGACTCTTAATCTCACAAAACAAACTGAGGGTTGCCTGGGGGAGGGGGGTCAGGAAAAGGGGGTGGGGGTCATGGACATTGGGGAGGGTATGTGCTATGGTTAGTGCTGGGTGTAAACCTGGTGATTCACAGACATGTACCCCTGGGGATAAAAATATTTTATATGTTCATAAAAAATAAAAAAAATTTAAAAAAAAGATATGTCTCCAAAGGCAAGGGAAACAAAAGTGAAATTGAACTTTTGGGACTTCATCAAGATCAAAAGCTTCTGCACAGCAAAGGAAACAGTCAACAAAACAAAGAGGCAACCCACGGAATAGGAGAAGATATTTGCAAATGACACTACAGAAAAAGGGCTGATATCCAAGATCTATAAAGAACTCCTCAAACTTAACATACACAAACAGATAATCACATCAAAAAATGGGCAGAAGACATGAACAGACACTTCTCCAAAGAAGACATACAAATGGCCAACAGACACATGAAAAAATGTTCATCATCATTAGCCATCAGGGAGATTCAAATCAAAACCACATTGAGATACCACCTCACACCAGTTAGAATGGCCAAAATTAACAAGACAGTAAACAAAATGTGTTGGATAGGATGTGGAGAAAGGGGAACCCTCTTACACTATTGGTGGGAATGAACGTTGGTGCAGCCACTTTGGAAAACAGTGTGGAGATCCCTTAAGAAATTAAAAATAGAGCTTCCCTATGACCCTGCATTTGCACTACTGGGTATTTACCCCAAATATACAGATGAAGTGAAAAGAAGGGCCATCTGTACCCCAATGTTCATAGCAGCAATGGCCATAGTTGCCAGACTGTGGAAAGAACCAAGATGCCCTTCGACGGACAAATGGATAAAGCAGATATGGTCCATATATACAATGGAGTATTATGCCTCCATCAGAAAGGATGAATACTCAACTTTTGTATCAACATGGATGGGACTGGAAGAGATTATTCTGAGTGAAATAAGTCAAGGAGAGAGTCAATTATCATATGGTTTCACTTACTTGTGGAGCATAAGGAATAACACAGAAGACATTGGAAGTTGGAGAGGAGAAGTGAGTTGGGGGAAATCAGAGGGGAGACAAACTATGAGAGACTATGGACTCTGAGAAACAAACTGAGGGTTTTTGGGGGTGGGGTGGGCGGTTGGGTGAGCCTGGTGGTGGGTATTAAGGAGGGCACATATTGCATGGAGCACTGGGTGTGGTGCATAAACAATGAATGCTGGAACACTGAAAAGAAATAAAATAAAATAAAATAAAGGGGGGGAAAAAAGGAAGGTCATACAAATGTTTCTGTACCTAGAAACAGTGTATCTTAGGACACTATTTACTATTTCAACCAAGTCCACACCCTTAAAAAACCCAACCATTTTTAAAGATTCTTATTTTTTTTTCTTTTTTTAAAAGATTTTATCTATTTATTTGACAGACAGAGATTACAAGTAGGCAAGAGAGGCAGGCAGGGAGAGAGAGGAGGAAGCAGGCTCTCCGCGGAGCAGAGAGCCCGATGTGGGGCTCGATCCCAGGACCCTGGGATCACGACCTGAGCCGAAAGCAGAGGCTTTAACCCACTGAGCCACCCAGGCGCCCCTAAAGATTCTATCTTATTTAAATTAGGGAAAGAATGAGGATTTGTTTTCTTTAGGAAGGCTTTTATTTTCTCACATGGGTCATTTTAGATCTTCATTAAAAAGAAATTATAGAAACTATTAAAAACACTTAGTCTTACATATTTTAAATAGCTAAATGATTTTTTAAAAGGCTCATCCAGCAGGAATTTATTGAGCTCTTCCTGTGGACAAAGTGCCAGGGTAGGCATTGGAATGATACTTCCCCTCTAAATGTGGTGCCATCACTGGGCTTTGTTTTTATTGTTTGGTTGATTTAAATCTGTCCATCTATAGTTCACTTAAAAAAATGTACTTCTGAAAAATTAGGTGTAAGTTGAGTTTTTTTTATAAATTGACTCCACTTAGAGTAATAACTAGTAATCTCTCCGTTTGCTTTGTGTGTCCATGGGTTATCATTTATGGAGCTAATGTTCTACATATTGAGTAGGGAAAGGTCTCTTTTGATGAGGGTTTCTCAACCTTGGCACTACTGATACTTCAGGATGAACAATTCTTTTTGGGGAGAGGTGGAGAAGGAGTCTGTCCTTCACATTTTAGGGACTTTGGTAGCATTCCTGGCCTCTACCCTCTAGATGCTAGTAGAAACCTCCCGCCCCAATATGACAATCAAAAATGTCTCCAAACATTGCCAAATTTTCCCTAGAGGGCAAAATCACCCACAGATGATAACCACAACTATTGATGAAGCCTATACTTTTTTTTTTAAATGACAGTTCATAGGGGAAATACTTGCTTCATGTCTCATTTAGAAAAAATAACTCCCAAATAGCAGAATAGGTCTTCACTGTATTTAAATAAGTATATATCCCTATTTTCTCAGTCACCAAGTGCAATGATAGTAAAAGGGGTCTTCTTATGATTAGACAGCATCACCCTTCAATTTCAAAGATTTTTTAGCTTGTTCGAGCAAATTACAGCAATCAGTCTGGAATGTTTGATTGTCCATTAAAAATAAGAAGTCTCTACATATGTCACCAATTTTACCGCTCATATCACCACAGTCCAATTCTGAGAAATAACTGATATTTTAGTTCCTTTCCCTGCAACTTCCTGAGCTGCTTGGAAAGTGGCTTTCCACTGGGAAGAGGACTGGGGGGCAAGGGTGATGGGCATGGTGTCCTTCCCTCCCGGTCTTCCAGGGTTTAACTTTCACAGCCAGAACCTCCTGGTCCCTGATTCCTATGAAAACAAAATTTCTTCCCAGGATTTATTGGAATGTATTTGATGAGTCCAAAAACTCATCAAAATACACTCTTATGACTATTGAGAACCTAGAAGGTATCCGTGCAGCTCACCAAAACCTAATAACTGCCTGCATTTTAAAGAGTCTTTATTTATGGGAGAATGACCCTGGTCATGGGAGTTTTAATATGTTTACTAGAGTCCGTCAATAGGGAAGGTTCACTAGGTAGTACCCCGCTTGAATGGGACCAATGGCAGAAGACCAGTTAATAAAACCAACACATTCCAATTGTTTGATATAAGAGGTTGTTGAGAGTGTGACTTTTTTTTTAAGGCCATTTAATTACATACCCTGATGTCTTCACTCAACCCTTCTCTAAAATATATTTTCCCAATTTCATCATATACCCCTTCTCTACTCTCAATTAGCTGTTGCATTGGGCCTTTGCTTCCAAGGCCCATAAGTAATAGTAACTTAATTTTCCAAACCATAAATCAGGTAGTCTTATGCTCCATAGCATATGTTCCATTTGTTTTTAATCAGGGGCAGCCTGGTACTCAGAGGTCGGAAGCTTTAATTCAGAGGGCTCCAATGCCTTTTGGAGGGAGAAACCTTTTGCTTTCTAGAATTCCCTTTGTGAATATTTAAGTATCCTTTTGGCAAAAGTCAGAATATATATGGTATTCACATAGAGACTCCTTTAATTCACTGACCTAGATTAAAAGAAACATTCATTTAAAAACATTCCTATACTTACGTATTCTCCTGATTGTTAATGTCATACTTTCAAAAGAAATGTAGTTGCAATTAAAAGAAACACAGAAAGGAGTTAAGAGACATTATATTTCTAGAAATCATTTCCACGAAATAGTTATAATAGGTAGGAATATCATTGGGATAGTATAGGTTTGATATTGTCTTGAGAAAGAAAAAAGAGCCATATCAAATCTCTTAATGTTTATAAAGTCTTGGAGTTCCCTGCACACCATTTTCTTTTCTTCTTCTTCTTCTTCTTATGACTGAAGAAGATCTTAGACGTAACTTTCTATAACTTCCTTATTTCCTATATGAGGGAAGAGGAAGATAATGCCCAGAAGTTTTAAAGCCAGATGATAGTCACAAGCCTATCAGTATATAGAGCTTGGTTCAGAACTCAGTAGATCACAGGGGAAGGGAGGGAAAACTGAATGGGAAGAAATAAGAGAGGGAGACAAACCATGAGACACTCTTAACTACAGGAAACAAACCGGGTTGCTGGAGATGAGGTGTGGGGGGTGTGGGGTAACAGGGTGATGGACATTAAGGAGGGCACGTGATGAGATGAGCACAGGGAAGATGAGCAGGGTGTCATATGCAACAGATGAATCAATGAACACTACATCTGAAACTAATGATGTTAACTAATATGTTGACTAACTGATTTCCATAAAAAAAAAAAAAAAAGAGCTCAGTTAATCTAGGTCTTTTGGCATTGAATCTAAAATAAAATCCAGGGGTGCTTGGGTGGCTCGGTTGGTTAAGCATCTGACCCTTGATTTTGGCTCAGGTCATGATTTCAGGGTCAGGAGATGGAGCCCCACATTGGGCTCCGTGTTCAGCACAGAGTCTGCTTGGGATGCTTTCCCCGTCCTCTCCTTCCCTCTCTACTCCTCCTCCTGTTCACTGTGTGCACGCACGCGTGCTCTCTCGCTCTCTCTCACACGCGTGCTAAAAATAAATAAGTATCTTTAAAAATAAATAAAATCCAATAAGTATTTCGTCATTCAGATCACCAGCCCATCTAATATAAAACATCCATATATTTAGGCGTTTTAAAACTACTTACCAACCTTCCGTGTTCCATTTAGGTGGATTATATTAAAATTTTAAAATGTCCAAAATCAAGAGAAAGATTTTAAAGCTATCAGAGTAAAAAAAAAAAATTATTACCTACAGTAGATGGAGAATCATATTGACATAAGAGTTCTCACTGGGTGGTATATGCAACCAATGAATCATTGAACGCGACATCAAAAACTAATGTTAAACTGTATGTTGGTTAGCTGAACGTGATTTAAAAAGAATAGTTCTCATCAATATGAATGTAAGAACACAGTAAGCGTTTTACATGTTAGAAATATTGAAATTCTAAAATTCCATAAGAAAATTTCTTTTAGGCCCACAATTCTTTACCTTGAGGTATTCTGGCATAAGTTTGAGAAGAAACTAGTTTTCCACATATGAACCATAAGGCAGTTAACTCCTGAAAGAATTCTGAAGGAATTGTAAGAAGATATATACCAGCAACAAGAAAGATGAATCTGGGGCGCCTGGGGGGCTCAGTGGGTTGAGCCTCTGCCTTCAGCTCCGGTCATGATCTCAGGGTCCTGGGATCGAGCCCCGCATTGGGCTCTCTGCTCAGCAGGGAGCCTGCTTCCTCCTTCTCTCTCTCTGCCTGCCTCTCTTGTGATCTCTGTCAAATAAATAAATAAAAAAATCTTAAAAAAAAAAGAAAGATGAATCTAAGAAGAAATAATGTGGTAGAAAAATCGAAGGTGAACAAGGAATTAGGAAAACTTAATGCTAAGTTTAATAAATGCTCATTATAAAAAAAGAAAAAAGAAAAAGAAAGGAAGGAAAGAAGAAAGAGAAAGAAAGATCTGAAACTAAATTTCCAGACTGTATCAGCGAGGAATGTTGGGGTACGATGGGAGGTTAGAGCAGCAGAAAGACAGACACTCAGCGTGTCTGATGTTAGAGAGGGTACAGAGAAGTAGGTCCTCGATGGGATTGAATGACAGGTACCATGTGCGTTTCCCATGACCTAGCAATTTTTCTCAGGTGTCACCTTTGAGGAAAACATCATATGTACACAAGAATGCATATCTGCCCACAGATTTCATAGCTGCAATTGTTCCTAATAGTGAAAAAAAAATTAAGAGTCCACCTAAACATCTTACAGCCAAAAAAGATAACTAAAAAAATGCAGGATATACCTGGTCTCTGGAATCCAAAAGAGTAGTCAGAAAGGCAAAAGAAAAGACAAAAACCCAAGCCAAACAAACACAGGCGGACCTGACTCCAAAAGACCTTTAGGACATATTTTTCAGTAAAACAGATGCAAGTTGCATGTATATATCCGACAATGTAAAGTGTTGCATTTTATGTGTATGTGTGTATGAGGCTTTGTATAAATTGTGTCACTCTTCATATGTATGTGAACACACAGAATTATGTGTCGATCAGCCACTGTTCTACACTCTTCATAGCAAACATGCTTTTCATTAGTTTCACTGAATGAACCATTTGTTCATTTATTAATGCATTTTTTCATCAGATATTTATCAAATATTTATTGAACACTTTTTATATGCTATGTCTTATATTACGATCCAAAATGCGGTCTATATTCTCCTTGAATTTATTTTATATTATGGGAGCCAAGCTATTGACTTATGATGTCAGTGGTTTACAACAGGAGGCATATTATAAAAGAGGTGTGTGTGACGGGAGATAAAACCAAAAGTAGAAGCAAAATAGCTCTACCAAAGGGCTCTAAGACCTTACAGAGCAGAAGACAGAATGGGTTGGTCTTTGGATGAGCAGCACTTTGCTAATATAAGACGCAGGAGAAGAACATTCCAGAAGGGCTAACAGTGGAATAGTGACTCGATGTACACACAGCATGGGTGGCAAATGTAAACATCCTGATGTGTGAGAAGGGCAGATCTTAAAAACTCTGCACTTTATACCACAGAGGAGAGAGAGCCACGAAAGATAAGAAATGTTCTTAGACGTTTATTTCCAGAAAGATGACCTGCTAACCTGGAAGACAGAGGCATCAGAGGGAAGCAGAACGCTGGCAAAGATGTATACGAATCTAGAAGGGAGATAATAAAAGGGTCAGGGAATTGGACAAGAGGGTACTGATGTGACAGGTACTTCAAATTTTCATGATCAGCTTGAAAAAATGTTGCCCTCTAATTTGGGGGCAGGTTTTTGTTTTGTTTGTTTGTTTGTTTTTAGATTTTATTTATTTATTTGACAGAGAGAGAGAAGGAGTGAAAGAGAGAGAGAGCACATAAGCAGGGGGAGCAGCAGAGGGAGAGGGAGAAGCAGGCTCCCTGCTGAGCAGACCCGGGGGGCGGGGGGGGCACTTGCTACAACGCTGGGCTCAATCCCTCCCAGGACCCCAAGATCATGACCAGTGCTGAAGGCAGACACTTAATTGACTGAACCACCCACATGCCCCTGGGGACAGTTTTCAAGCTATTTCTCAATTTTGTTTTTTGAGTCTATTCAGTCATTTTCCCATTTTGTCCCAGTTTCTCTGAAGGCTCTGGGATCGAGTAGATGAAAGAAACAATGGACATTGGGTGGCCCAGAAGCCTCTTTTGGGTGGCTAATGGTTTCACAGGCCTTGGTCTAAAAGATACAGCCGTAGCTACTGGCATATGGGAGGCTAATGCCGCTGAGAAGTGGCAGCTCCAGGAAGACTCTCTTCCAGATGTCCTGGGGAGCCCAGTGGTCTCTAATCCCAGCATGCAGGGAATACAGTCCCACAAACAGATGCCTTCAGCCACAGGATGGGGACTCCTGTAATTGGTTACATTTGGCATGCAAAGTCTCACCACAAGTTGGCAGAGGCCGGTCACACACAGAGAAAGACGTGTCTGTGGGCATGACCTTCTCCAAAGCCACGGTTTCGAAGCGGGTGGTGGCGACTCAGGGTGGAGGAGCTGTGCTAGAGCTCAGAAGGCTCCAGGGGGAGCCTTGAAAGGGGCTGAGGTTTGGCTTGTATTAACACTCCCGGCTTTGGCTACTTTGGCTACTTTGCGAAACCTCAGCAGGGTGAATTATAAGGCTGGAAATGTTATAAGAAAAGACCTCCTGGGGACACAGCTTCCTGCTCACCCAGACGCGTGGACCCTGATCTTTATGTTCTGAATCTCCTTTCCGAGGCCCCGAGTTCTGGTCGACAGGGCACCAGCATGAGAAGAAAAACATAAAAATCAAGTTATTCTTCGTTAATGCATGGAGAACCGGCTACATTTCTAACAATATCTGCATAAAGTTGAAGAGAAAAAAATTATAAAAGAAAGGTCCGTTTTTGGTGTGTATTTTTTGGTTTTTTGTTTCAATCCCAAAAACCTCATTCCCCTCCAGCTGTCATCCTTTGCAGAGGAAGAGGGGGGCAGCTCTTACATAAAAGGCAGAAACAGCCGAGTGAGTCTGTGTGACGTCTCCAGGGGGACATGTGGGCCACGTACACAGGTTTAGGTCAGCATTTAACCCTCACCTTGGGCTGACTGGGGCTGAGCTGAACGCCGGGAGACACTGTTCACGGGCAATAAAACCCTCACTTAGAACTCACTTTTCCACTGCTTTCTTGATTGTCTGAGATCACATATGCTAAGACGCTACCTACTTAACTTTTTGTTTTTTTTTTTCTTCTTTATTACTTCCACTTCTTGTCCTACTGTCTTTTGGTTTCTGTGACCTTCCTCTTTCCTTTTTTTCCCTTCTGCCTCAGACTGGAGACACTGAAAGAGGAAGGATTAACTAGTTCGTTTGATTTCCTATGTTTACCGATGTGTGGATTCTTTAAAAAGATTTTATTTATTTGGCAGAGAGAGAGCACAAGTAGGCAGAGCAGCAGGCAGAGGGAGAGGGAGAAGCAGGCTCTCCCCGCCGAGCAGGGAGCTCGATGCCAGCTCAATCCCAGGACCCAGGGATTTTGATCTGAGCAGAAGGCAGCTGCTTAACCTGACTGGGTCACCCAGGCGCCCCCTGATGTGTGGGTTTTAAAGAGAATAGGTGAGTGAAAGAGAAGGGTGAGTGTGAGTACATGTGAGGGTGACCTTAGATGGCAAACAAAATACACTATAGGAAGCAAAACAAAACAAAGCACAAACAGTCCTGACTGTTGGCCGTTCTGCCTTCCGTATTGGGGAGATGGCATTTCATATTAACACTTCTTTACTTACAAAGGCTGGCAGGGGAAGCTTGGTCTGCCCCAAGAATCTGATCCTGAGACAAAGTAAAATCATTTTTGTCTCCTAGAGCAACCTGAGATTTGGGCTAAGCAATGGTGGGCCCCCGAAACCTTTGAGGTAGTGGATGGAGGGCTGCACTATTTTGGTGAAGAAACAAATCAGCCTGGGGAGGAGGAAACTGGAGGGTGGCCACGAGAGGAAGAAGGAAGTGTAAAACAGGACAGACAAAGAGAGAGCCAGTGAGAAATTTCCTGATAAAGGATCAGCCAATGGGATTTTCATGCAAAGACCTGCTCAGTTGGTTACTGTGAGATCTTGCAATGGAGCTACCTTGATTCATTGTTTACCTTCAAACTTCCTTATGTGTTCATTATACAGAACTGGTTTAGGGTGGTGGTTTTGGGGGAAGGTCAAGGTGAGGGGGATGTGTTTTCAGGGCTTATATTGGGCGGGGAAAAGAGAACACTCCCATGAGACATAAGTGAAAAAAAAGGAAAGTTCAGTAAGAAGAGGAACATGGAGAAAGCAATGACCAGAAGAAGCATAAGTTCCTCTAGAAAAGCCACCCATTTAAGCAGAGAGGTCTTTGCCTTCCTCCTGAGAGAGAGGATAAAGGCAACTTATGTAGATATTCATTGAAAAGGTGTCCTTACAACACTCAAGGACTTGGGAGATTTTGGTGTGTAAGGTGTAAGTTACACACACATACACACACACACACACACTCACATACACACTCATTAGCCTATCTACCTGATACTGCTGGGGAGTCTTGTAAACTGTTGGCAAATACCTCAATTCTTTGCTGGTCATCATTTGGGGTGCTGGTCTACACGGAGCTTGCAGAATCAAGAGGCAGGTCACAGAGGCTGCTGGTACCTGGGACATCAAATTGAGGCTTTCATTGGACTGCACCAAATGTCATCTCTGTCCCTGGCATCTTAGTAAGACATGTCTCTTCCAACGGGATTCCCAAGGCAGTTCTCGCTGCTTTGGTATCCACATTCTTGATGAGTGCCTCAGTGCCCTCAAAGCCTATTTAACCAGAATAAATTTCCAATGCTCTCCAAGTGGCAGAATTCCTCTAACGATTTTTGGCGCTTGACAAACAGAAGACCAGAGGTCAAACTGTTTCTCTAGTTTCCTTACGTAGCTTTCCCCTAAAATAGAAAATGAAAAAGTGAAGGAGAATTTGGTAAAGATAAGCCCCCACTGGGGTCCCTCTGCCCTCTCCCGGGTCCCTAACCGCTCACGTGCCCAGATCTAAGAGGGTGCCGACGTTGGCGTTTGCGGCAGTGACCTGGGGCGAGGAGTCACACTACATCTATCTCTGTGTTCACTCTGTCCTGTCGTCCAAGACACCGTCCTCTCACCTCTTCCTAGAAGGTGCTCAGATCCCTACATCCTTTGAAGTGGAGAAGTGGAGAGAAAATAACATTCTCCTGTTTATCGTGACCCATTAGGAGATGGGGTGAGCCGAGCTTTCTACAAGGTCCTGAAGGGATGAAAAGGACCCAGAACATATGGAAAATATGGAGAATAGGGTATAAGTCATAAAAATAAAAATAAAATAAATAAAATAAATTGGGAATGCCAGTTTCTGGTAATGATTTGTTTTCACAGTAACTGAGAACTCCCTTAAACCTGCGATTAATCACACATTTATGGTGAGGCTAAGCGGGGAGAATTAGGGACTCGGATTATTAGTGCAGCTGCTTTTCATTGATGAGATCTGAGTTCAAATCTCAACCAATGTTACAAATGAAAATGTCATTTTGAAAGTTAATTAGCTCCATGCAATAAATGCTGACTACTTGATTGATGTGCCTAAAAAAAAAATCACTGCCCAGAAAAAAAAAATTATATATATGGCCCGTTAGGGGAGTCAAGCCAGTCAAAAAGTCAGACATTATTTAAACAATTTGCTTTTCTTAATAGTCCAACCACCTGCAAGTAAATAGAATTTATTAAAAGAAGGTGGAGTTTCTAGTAGGCAGAGCATGTGAAAGAATGTCTGAATTTCAAAAGTAGAAAAAAAAAAGTCTTTAAAAGCCATCTAATCTAATCCTTGCTTTTTTTCCCAACAGATGAGGGAGTAGAAGCTCGGGAGGTTAAGTGACTTGATTAAGTCACACAGTTAACTAGTGGGGGACTCAGGGCCAGGTTCCAGGTGTCCTGGCCATTACACATGTTCGCTGGGTCACTCCAAGAGACTCTTAGCTTGGCTCTCCCCTCACTGCTCTGACCCCTTGTTTCTCCCCATGGCTCGTCCACAGGGCTTTGTTTTTGGTGCATTCTGTGCCTCAGAAGGTCCTGTCTTCTTCTATCGAAAGATCTCGAAACTTTTGTTCTCCGCACTTTTTTTTTTTTTTTAATGAAAATCTTGTATTGGTGCAGCTGTCCCTGCTCACACAAGTAGAGGAGAATCAGCATAGGATTCCCTTACCCTAGACTTTCCCAAATGGAATTCATAGTGAATTTGACCCAGATGAGAGAAGTGTGAGGTGTTACATTTAATAAGAGAGCAGACAGATATTTTCCCTAAGTTAGTGTTCTGTAAAGAGTCCCATCTGGGCTAGTGAGACATGAAGAAGTCAGAAAGAAGTCCTCACTCCCTCTGTTTACATGTTTACAATGTAAGCTGGTCCTGATCTTGAAACAATGCCTCTGATGTGGCATTCATTTGGTGGCAAGGTGAGTTTACTAGGTCCATTAAAGGTGACTCTGGTGGGGGCTCAGGCAGCAAAGAGGAGCCCTATTAGGGAAGCTGCTGTCATGTCAGAGAGTACATACATCATCATGAAACCAATGCTGGTAGAGATATGGTCACTAATGGACATTCTGGTGAGGTCTGCAATGGAAATGAGGGACTTGTTCTTGAAAACTGGAAGGGAGGAGATCCTTGTCACAAAGGGGCAAAGACCTTGGTGTCTGTGGAAGTGATGAACCTGGGAATTTAGCTTAAGAGATTTCTAAGACAGATGTTGAAGGGCATGGCTTGGTTTCTCCTTACCCCTTACAGTGAAATGTGAGAGGAGAGAGAAAAATTGAAGGGCATTGTTAAGCAGAAAGGAATCAGAACTTGAGGATTGGAGACTGCTCAGCCTGGTTCATATTGCAAAAAATGGGAAAGCAGGGACGCCTGGGTGGCTCAGTTGGTTGGACGACTGCCTTCGGCTCAGGTCATGATCCCGGAGACCCGGGATCGAGTCCCGCATCGGGCTCCCGGCTCCACAGGGAGTCTGCTTCTCCCTCTGACCTTCTCCTCGCTCATGCTCTCTCACTGCCTCTCTCTCAAATAAATAAAATCTTTAAAAAAAAAAAAAATGGGAAAGCATGTTCTGAGGAGAACACAAGGTCTTCTCTCTGGAAATGTTAGGGTAGTACCAGTTTCCTTCTTCACTGCGTTCTTATTGTTGGGAAAACAGAGTGCCTTGACCTGCACCCAAATGTTTATAGCATGATGTCCACAATAGCCAAACAATGGAAAGAGTCTCAATGTCCATCAACAGATGAATGGATAAAGAAGATGTGGTATGTATATACAATGGAATACTATGCAGCCATCAAAAGAAATGAAATCTTGCCATTTGCAATGACATGGATGGAACTAGAAGGTATTATGCTGAATGAAATAAGTCAATCAGAGAAAGACAATTATCACATGATCTCTCTGATATGAGGAATTTGAGAGGCAGGGTGGGGGATCGTGGAGGGTAGGGAAGGAAAAAAATGAAACAAGTAGAACTGGGGAGGGAGACAAACCATAAGAGACTCTTAATTTCAGGAAATAAACTGAGGGTTGCTGGGGGGTGGGGGAGTAGGGATAGGGTGGCTGGGTTATGGACATTGGGGAGGGTATGTGCTAATGGTGAGTGCTGTGAAATGTGTAAGCCTGATGATTCACAGACCTGTACCCCTGGGGCAAATAATACATTATACGTTAATTTAAAAAAAAAGAATAGAGTGCCTTGAAGTTGCAAGACGGGGGTCCCCATTTTCTTACTGGTTGTCAGCTTCTGCAGCTTCTGCTTCATTTGGTCCTCTGCTGGCCTTCCCATCTTTAGCTCCTGCGATGGTGACAGTCTCTCTCAGGCTTGGAGCCTTCCTTGACTTTTCTCCCATTGTCTCATCTCTGACTTTTCCACTTCCACCTTCCACTTTTAGGTCATGTAACACCAGTCTCGGATGTTAGAGTAAGAACGTTTTTGGGAGCTGTTATTCTGCCTACCACAAAGATGGATATCTATAAAAATTTTACGTTTTATGTTTACTAGTTATTTATAAAATATTTAATATTGCTATGTAGTTCCCCTTAATTATATATTACTGGTAATGGTGAACATCACTCACTCCAGAAAGGATGCATGGTCAGAGGGAATAATATAGGTTTTAAAATTTTAAGTTCAGGGGTGCCTGGGTAGCTCAGTGGGTTCAGCCTCTGCTTTCAGCTCAGGTCATGATCTCGGGGTCCTGGGATTGAGCCCTGAATCGGGCTCTCTGCTCAGCAGGGAGCCTGTTCCCCCCCCCTCTCTGCCTGACTCTCTGCCTACTTGTGATCTCTCTCTCTCTCTGTCAAATAAATAAATAAAATCTTAAAAAAAAGAAGAAAAAATGAAATGAGTGATTTGTTTTAGATATGAATATTTATAACATTGCAACTCTTTAGAGTTAAGAATAAATATTAATTTGGGGCGCCTGGGTGGCTCAGTGGGTTAAGCCGCTGCCTTCGGCTCAGGTCATGATCTCAGGGTCCTGGGATCGAGCCCCACATCGGGCTCTCTGCTCAGCAGGGAGCCTGCTTCCTCCTCTCTCTCCTGCCTCTCTGTCTACTTGTGATCTCTCTGTGTCAAATAAATAAATAAAATCTTAAAAAAAGAATAAATATTAATTTAAAAAATGAATGAGTTTGCAGGGCACCTGGGTGGCTCGGCTGAGCCTCTGACTCTTGGTTTTGGCTTAGGTCATGACCTGAGTCATGAGATCAAACCCACCATTGGCCTCTATGCTCAGAGCAGAGTCGGCTTGAGTTTCTCAATCCCTTTGCCCCTCCTGCTCATGCTCTCTCTCTCTCTAAAATAAATAATGTATCTTTTAAAGAAATATGAAAGTGTTTGTAATTTTAGAAATTGATTTTACTGGTAAATGAACAAAGAATTGCATAATTACTGCTTTAGAGTACGTATTTGCTTTTACTTTCACTCACACTTGATGAACTTTCATTAAAACTTCAAAATTTTAAGATAATTTTCTGGTCTAATGAGCAAATACGTAATGTTGATTTAATTTGTATTTCTTCTTTTGTTAATTATCTGACCATATGCTTTATCTACTTTTGTTAGTCTCTTCCTTGTTTAATTATAGAGGCACTTTATGTATCTCTTTTCATGTTACTTGTTTAATTTTTCCAGTGTGTTCTTGTTTTAAAACGTCCGGGTTTTTTTTTTTAATTTTATTTTTTCAGTGTTCCAAGATTCATTGTTTATGTACCACACCCAGTGGTTTTTAGCTTTACTTTTTAAAAAACTTCAATGTATTCAAATATATCTATATTTTTTTATAAAGATTTTTTTGTGTGTTTCTGGTTTACAAAGAATTTTCTTATCTTAAGGTAGTATCTTAACACTTCCATTTTTTACATTAAGGCACATACTACTTCTACATTATATGTTCAGATTGTGAGAAAGATTTAACTTTATTTTGTATCTCTAATGACTAACCAGTTACCACAACCATTTAGTCAATAATCAATCTTTTCCCCACTGTTTAAAATGTTCCAAATACTATGTACGTGTTGATTTTCAAGAGTACATCTGGTTCAAGTCTCTTTCCAGAGGTCCAGGCATTTATAGCCAAATATCTTTTAAATGTCCCCTCCTGTATGTTTCTAGAACCTCTGGAATAAATGTGTCTAAACACTACAACTGACCATAATTCTAAAGACCACCTAACTAATTGTTAGTCAGTCATGTTGGGAAAGATTCTGCTAAACACTAAAGGGATAATTTCAGAGAATCCCCTCAAGGTGGATTCTATTATCATCATCTCTATTTTATGAATGAAAACGCCAAAATTATGAACGTTTAAAGATTCACCCAAAGGGGTCAAGATGGGTTTGAAGCTGGGCAGTCAGAGCCAAGGTGCATTCTCCCATCAACAGTGCTATACTGACCTTTCTCTGGGAACGGGCCGCCCTCCAGGGTCTACCCACACCACGTTCAGTATCTCAGACAATGGCACCACTACCCAATCACCCCCAACAGTTGCTAGCCTTGCAGATTCTATCTCCCAAATATCTCTCAATCTCTTCATTTCTCTCAACTTCTGCTATTCAGAACACTGGGTTGCTTTTCACTGTCCTTGTGATATAATCCTAATCCCTCCAGGAACTGACTGCTCTGTGAGAGGAAGGAAGGAAGGATAGAACGAAGGAAGGAAGGAAAGAAGGAAGGAAGGATAGTGTTAAATTTTATCAAATTTTTTTAATGTATCTTTCAAGACTACTTTATAGCTTGATTTTTGTGCTATGGATTTGAACACATTAACAAATAACCTAATCTTAAGCCATCTTTATGCTTTTAGGATAAAATTGTTACTGTTACATATGCATTTTAAAACAGAATCACTCTCAGTTGTGCAAATTTTTCTAGCCTAAATTTTCATTTAGGTAGTGAGTCTACGTCTCTATTGAAACTCTTGGAAGGAAAGCTTGAACTTCCCTTATGGTCAAACTTGTCTCTTTTGAATCCACTTCCTATTTATAAAAAACACGTCCTCATCCCCAATGCGAACTTCTTACCCCAGTTTATTTCTCTATAAGCCACATTCTATTATATTTAAATTTCTCAAATTTTGCATTTGAATTAAAGTCCGTTCTTTCAATGGTAATTGTTAAAATTACTATTTTTTTAAGTGGTTTTGGATCCCACACAGACTTACTGAGAACTAATTATTTTCCAGGTTCTGTACTAAACATTTTCACTTATAATGTCTAATCCAAGTTATTGGACCTTAAATTCCTGTGGAAAGTGTTTGCTTTAACTGGGAAGGTGTTTTTCCTTCTAGAGAAACCACCTCCCCCAGTCTCTGCATGCTGAAAAGTAGACATGAGAGTGAGATGTGTTTTTACATCTCAAGGTGTTGCTAGCAACAGTTCTCCTTTGAAAATAATGCACTGAACAGCTTCAAAGGCAAGTATGACAGTCCTGGGGTTTGTACCTTGCGAGAAGAAATCAGGCTGTGCCTAAAAGAAATGAGGCTGATGATTCAAATGGAAATTCAAAGTAAATCCTCAGTACTCGAAACTGTATATTTCTACACTATAAGTGCTCTCTAATATCAGGCAAATTGTCTAGATCACTTGTCTCCCTTATTCAAATTCCTGATCAAGACACATTTCCTGAGTAATTTCTTTCTACTCAGTTTACTCCCATAGCGTTAAGTATCATTAGGTCCACTAGCTTAGAAATGAATCTGTCCAATCTTAAGTACATCTCAAATCTACCCAGCCCCTGTGCATTCCCAGTGCCACTGCATTAGTTCAGGCCTGCCTCATTTTTCCCTTGGATTATTGTAATTGCCTCTATTCTGCCTTAACTGCCTGAAGTCTCGTACCTTTCCCTGTACCCCTTACAATTTATTTTCTGCATTGCCTGAGTAATCTTTCTTAAATGCATGCCTGAGCATGTCATTCCCTGTTTAAAATCCTTCAATTACACTCAATTGCATTCATAATACAATCCAAGCTCTGTGACAACAGCCACTTTAAATCCGCTCTGGAATAAGGTGGGGGTGTAAATAAAAACAGGGGTGCATGCTCACATGAATTCCTTAGCAAGGCATACAAGAAAGACGTGACAAGGTATCCTGGCATCTCCCTCTCTGGCCTTTACCCTTTCACCTCTCACCCATACACCCTCCGGACGCCCCCGTTGGCCTCCATGCCTGCATTATACTGCCACTCCTTCTGCATAGAATTCACCCTTCTCAAGATCTGCGAAAGCCTTCATCTTTTAAGCCCTACTCCCATGTAAGGCAGTGGGCAGTGGAGAGCCTTCCTTCGAAGTGAGTTTGAAGCCTCTTCTAAATTCATCCAGCATTCGAGCACTTCTCCCATATTGTTCTCGTTGGTTTATTTGTCGATTGATCACCAGGTTATGAATTTATTGAGAGTAAGAACTAGCATAGCATTTGGCACTTGGTAGGTGCAATATAATGATTTATAAGAAATATCTGTCTGGTCATTCAGAGGACCGAAATGTATTTCTCTGTTATATTTGGTCTTCGTCCACAGTCCCTGAAAATGTTTCAGAACCATAAAGGTGAAATGGGTGTATTATTATTAATGAAGGTGACTTTAGGACCCCATGCAAGGGCAGGGGACTGCCAGAAGAACCAATCATATGATTAGAAGGTTGGAACTCTCAGTCTCATACCCTTGACTTCCAGGAAGGGGAAAGGGGCTGGAGGTTAAATCAGCCATTGGCCAATGACTCAGTCAGTAATGAAGCCTCCAAAAAAATAAGAGGACAGTTCTTTGGTCCTTTTTCCAAGAGGGTCCATGCTTGGGGAACCAGAATGCTTCCACATGCCACTGAGCTGGGCTCCAAGCTCCATGAATACAGAAGCTCCTTTGTTCAGGACCCCTCCCTGTGTATCTCTCTACCTGTTGATACAGAGATTTGCATCCTCTATTATATCCTTTAATAAACCAGTTAAGTTCTGTGAGCCACTCTAGAAAATTAATTGAACGTGAGGAGGAGGTCATTAGAACTCAATCTGTAGCCCATTGGTCAGAAGCACAGATAACAGCCTGGGTCTTGTGATGGGAGTCCGAAGTGGGAGTTGGAGGACACTCTTGTAGGGCTGAACTGTTAGCCCCTGGAATCTGATGCTATCTCTGGATAGGTAGAGTCAGAATTGAGCTGAATTCTTGGACACTGGTGTCCAAGAATGCTTGATGTTGTGTGTGGGGAAACCCCAACCCCTATGTTGGAATTGGGTCAGGGACCCTGAAAGAGCAGGCATCCTGATTCAAAGGTATAGTTGTCTTACTTGTTTTGAAATGCCTTATTACGTTTTCTACTCTGAGGCTCCTCTACAGTAAAGCATATGCTATCATACATGAAAGCAAGGATACCTAACTGGCCCAAACCAGACTTCCAATATAGGAACACTTTCTCTGAAACATGAGCTGGTGGTCATACAGAACCTGCCTGACACCATGGTCTAAAGTTATTGCACTTCACCATTCTCAAAGGGACACAGTAATTTTTCACTGATTTCACTCAGTTATTTTTTTTAAATTCTTTTTTTTTTCTTTTTAACAATTTACTTATTTGACAGAGAGAGAGAGATCACAAGTAGGCAGAGACGCAGACAGAGAGAAAAGGGGAAGCAGGCTTCCCGCCAGAGCAGAGAGCCCGATGCCGGGCTCGATCCCAGGTCCCTGAGATCATGACCTGAGGCGAAGGCAGAGGCTTAACCCACTGAGCCACCCAGGTACCCCTCACTCAGTTATTTCTTTTTTTTTTTCCTTTTTTAATTAAAAAAAAATATTTTATTTATTCATTTGACAGACAGAGATCACAAGTAGACAGAGAGGCAGGCAGAGAGAGAGGGGAGGAAGCAGTCTCCCCGTGGCAGAGAGCCCGACGCGGAGCTCCATCCCAGGACCCCGGGACCATGACCTGAGCTGAAAGCAGAGGCCTCAACCCACTGAGCCACCCAGGTGCCCCTATTTCTTAAGAGTAGTTTGGAGAAGGGTCACCTTGGGCTTTTGTTCTGTGTCAGATAATTCACAGAATTGTGAAACGGGTCAAACGGGTCTTGGACAACTGCTTATTTCCCGTTCTTGTTTTCTTGATGTGCTTTTCCTCCCAAGATCTCCAGGACCCTGATCGGCCCTGATTTCCTTCCTTTCACTTGGCTCCATTCCATTTGGTTGTGCATAAGGTTTATATTTTCACTTTCTTATACAAAAATCTTTGGGACTTTTGTTCTCTTGTGAACACTTAGAATAGGAAAATTCATAGTAAGTGGTTGATGACTAATAATTATCTGTTCACATGTTCTTTGCATATTGGTCGATTTTTCTACTTGAACCCAAAGAAGTAAATTTGCAATGATGGAATTTCAGGCATCGCCAGTGGACTTGGGATTTGCTAGGTGTTGGGGTTACGGTTATTTGTGGCATCCTTACAAAACATGCCATCTGGGTTTCCACCTAGTCTATGTAGGCATTGACTTGTTACATGGTGTTAGTTTGTTATGCCGTAGAAACAATTCACTGGGGCAAGAGCTTCGAAGAGAGCAAGCTCAGGCCTGATTCAAACTTGTGGTCACATGCAAGGGATTTAACAGAAAAGTGCTTGGGGAGTAAGGATACTTAGGCAGTTGCTTCCTGGTGGATGGTAAGGGCTTCCCAGTTGTCAGCAGATCCCAGAATTCAGCTTTAGGACACACCTGTGATACTTAACAGAAGGAAAAGGAACCGTATGCAATCAAGAGGCTAGTAAAAGTCTCTGAGGAGTTTCTGAGTTTGCACATCTGTTTATATTCAGGCAGTAAGACTCATCCTCAGGACAAGTTTTAGATTTTGCTTTTATCAGATGCCTTACAGTCGGTTTCTTCCATTCTCAAGAATTCTTCACCGTAGCTGGTTGTGATGTGATTTTCCACACTGATACAAGCTCTGGCAAAGCTTCCTCTCTACTTCTTTTGGCTGCCAAGCCCCTGAGGGCTCGACTACATCCTATTGTCTTTCTTCCCTGGAATGACTGAGGGAGAGGTTTCATAGAATCCTCTGGCTAGGTTGGGACAGCAACACTCATTCCTGGGCCTTTGTTTCAGCTTGAAGTACACCACAAATTAATTGGGCTGATGCAGGTAATTAAGATAGTCACTTGGATTGTGCGCCTTTCCTCTGAAAGATTTCTGTAAGTTGCCAGATCTAAGCTTGGTGTATTGAAATGTTAATGATCCATGCCCTAAAAAAAAAAAAAAAAAAAAAAAGTTTCCTATGAATAGAAATTCATAGCTAAAGAAAATGTTTAGACTGATCAGCACTCACACCGTAGTCTCAAATATTGCTCTCAGTAATAAATAGCTCATCATTTAGCATAACATAAGTCACAAGTAATTCAATGCCAAACTTCGTGTAGACCCCTACGGTTACAGTGACAATGATTTTAGGTCTCAACTCTAAAATGATCCTGTAGCGAAGAAGGAAATATTCTGGGGTATTTTTGGACCTCCAATCAGGGAAGACTAAACTTTGAGTAGAAACAAATAGTTTGAGGAAACAGGATAACTTGAGTCTGTTAGAAAAGGAGACACCAGTAATTACAGCAGGATAATCAGGGTCCTCTGGCATTCTTTTCTGGTGGTTACGATTCTTTACTATTACCATGTTTGTGCTTATGAGTCTAATAAATCATGATATTGTCTGTTCTACTAAGAAGGACCAATGTTATTTTCTTTCTTGGCCCTTCGTTGGGCACAGATCTCCTGTAGTTTTGTTTTGTTTTTTTTTTTAAAGATTTATTTATTTGACAGACAGAGATCACAAGTAGGCAGAGAGGCAGGCAGACAGAGAGGAGGAAGCAGGCTCCCCACTGAGCAGAGAGCCCGATGCGGGGCTTGATCCCAGGACCCTGGGATCATGCCCCAAGCCAAAGGCAGAGGCTTTAACCCAATGAGCCACCCAGGGACCCCTCTCCTGCAGTTCTCAACCTTAATTCCATTTTGATGCTCATGCTTCATTTCTGATTCTAATTCTGATAGTTCTGATCATGAGCTGGTTGCCTGATCCTTACTCCTCAATGATCCCTCAGATTTAGAAGTCAGTTTGGGGGTGTATCCTACCTGACTGCTAATTCCCATCATAGTAGCTCAGGAAAGGAGTCTAGTTTTTCACCTCTGATAGATGAGTGTTCTTTAACTGTGCCCCAAAGCTTTTCCTGTGTTTCTCTTAGAATTTAAATCACTCATAGTTGGAGAAGAGTATTAATATGCATATTTAAGATAACCATTGTTGATTTACATATAAAAGCTAAGTACATTGATTTTTCCACTGAAGTCTTTTTACATCCTTTTTTAAGTTAGAAGTGGATCAGTAGTTGGAAGTGTTTGCAATTAAACATTTAAAAAATAGTTTTTAAAGTTTTTTTTATTTTCTTTAGTAATCTCTCTACCCAATGTGGGGCTTGAACTCACAACCCTAAGATCAAGAGTTGCATGCTCCACTGAACCCTGCCAGCCAGGTACCCCTAAACATTTAAAAAATAATTTGAGGGGCACCTGGGTGGCTCAATGGGTTAAAGCCTCTGCTTTCGCCTCAGGTCATGATCCCAGGGTCCTGGGATCGAGCCCCACATTGGGCTCTCTGCTCCGCGGAGAGCCTGCTTCCTCCTTTCTCCTTGACTGCCTCTCTTGCCTACTTGTGATCTCTGTCTGTCAAATAAATAAATAAAATCTTAAAAAAAAAATAATTTGAGCTAAGCAGAGCAAATCCGTGTTACCTGAAGGAAACACTAATATCTGATAAATTTGATAATTTTCTGTATTCATGTAAACGTCACCCAAATCAATACATATAAAACGTTTTCATCTACCCCAGAAAATTTCCTTTATGCCCCTTCCCAGGTAATCTTTCTCAAAGCAAATACTGATCTGATTTCTATATGATAGATTTATTTTGCTTATTCTAGAATTTCATATAAATAGACTCATAGAGCATACATTCTTTTTTTTTTTTAAAGATTTTATTTTATTTGACAGACAGAGCTCACAAGTAGGCAGAGAGGCAGGCAGAGAGAGAGGAGGAAGCAGGCTCCCCACTGAGCAGAGAGCTCGATGTGGGGCTGGATCCCAGGACCCTGGGATCATGACCTGAGCCGAAGGCAGAGGCTTTAAACCACTGAGCCACCCAAGCGCCCCTAGAGCATACATTCTGTAGTGTCTTATTTCTTTCACTTAGCATAGAGATCCTTACTGTTCTTTTGACAGTAGCTTGTTCATTTTAAATTGCTGAGTTTATTTCATTTATGACTGTATAACAATTTATTTATTGCGCTGTTTCCGTTGTGGTTCTATTGTAAAGAAAGCTGCTATAAACATTCATGCATGAATCTTTCTTGGTGACGTTGCTTTCACTTCTCTTGGATAAATATCTAGAAGTGGAATTCTTGGGTCACTAATTAGGTATATGCTTAAATTTACAAGAAACTCTCCGTCTGTTTCGCAAAGTGACTGGACACTCCCACCAGCGCTGTAAGTCAGTTGTAGTTATTCCCAATCTTTGCAACACCTGCTATTGTCAGTCTTTTAAATTTCAGTTATTCTAGTGGGTATGTGATAATATCTGTGAAATACTCCTTTATGGTTTTAATTTGTATTTCCAAGGTTTCTAATAAACACTATATATATATATATATACACACACATACACACACACACACACATATATGTATACTTATCAGTCATTCATGCTTCTTTTGTGAAGTGGGTACTCAAATAACTTGCCCATTTTCAACTGGTGTGTGTGTCTTATCATTGAGCTGTAAGTGTTCTTTACATATTTTAGATAAAACTCTTTCCCCAGATCTACGTAATGCAATTCTTTTCCTCCAGAGAGCTTTCCATAAGTTGTCTTATCTCCATTCATTGTTCCTTGGTCAGCCCTGTGGAGTTTTCTAACCACACTAGCCAAAGACCTGAACAGACCCTTATGCGGATTTTGGAGACTTTCTTTTGTAGATCTCTCCTTTCTGGTATTCAGCAGCACAAATTCCAACCACCTCAGCTTCTCCCAACTCTGATCTCTGTCTTTTTGGCTCAAAGACACCTCTGGCTCCTGCTTTTCTTCCCTTCTTAGGTCATGATTCCACAATTGCCTCCAGGGAGAAAGCCAGGGTGATCCCAAGGCTCACCGTATTTGTTTCCCTTATTGCAGGGGTCAGGGTCTTGTAATACCTATTGCCCAATGTCTAAAGGCTGTTGTTTTACATATTTTGTGCACTTTCTAAGTTGTTTATTACAGGAGGGCTAGGCTGGTACTAGTTATTCCTGCCTTCGTAGCTGGAGGCAGGAACATTAAGAAATTACTTAGAAACACAAGAAAATTAAATAGAAGTAACAAATTAGGGGATTTCAGAAAACACAACTGAATGTAGCATTGGTATGTTAAGACACTTGACCAAGAGATGACTGAAAGTCTTCTACCTTATTTTTCTCACGTTACAAGCAATGATTTACCTACTCTACTGAAAGTTACGAGTTTGTCATTGTACTACCAACTTATTTTGGTTTCAAAGCTGCTTACCAGGTTAAAAAAAAAAATCCGAAAACCAAACAAAGTAATCCCTGCAACTGAGCTAATAAAATAATTTTGTCACTTCCTCTGGAATGCGATCATTCCCTGGTTGAGCATACTGTTTCCTACCCCTTCATGTACCTTTCTCTCTTTTCCATTCTCCTACAGACCTACCTATACTGTATTCAGAAGCTGGAGTGTCAACAAGGACCAGATGTTTAATCATGAAAAAAAACAACTTTTGCCACTTGAGGATGACAAGACTAAAACCACGCTAAGTGAGTTACCTCATTTAATTCTCATAACAGCTCTGAGACGGGAGTATGGTTTTGTGACCTTGAACATGTTGTGGAATCATTTTACACCTGAGCTTTCTTATGGGTAGAACGAGAGAGAGTACACAGAAAAGCGAGAGGGGAGCCTCGTTCATCAGATCTCAGTGTGGGCTGCTTGTGCGCCGTGTGGGAAGAATCCTCTGGAGCCTCTTGCTAAACGCTGTCTGAACATGCATTTGAATACGTGTAATACAACACACACGTGTTTCTTTAAAGTCCTGCTCGCACGGCAGTAAAATAATTTCAAGGGACGTTCCAGATAAAAAAGGTAAGAAAGGCAAACACAATGAACTAGAAATTTCTTTTGAAAGTTAGGTCAATAGAAAGTGGGTAACCAGTTTGGTAAATGACGTAACAGAGAATAGGGCACTGAAAACCATATGCCTGTAAATGAAGATATTAATAAAAAAAAAATGAACTGATTTGTGTTAATAAAACACAGCAAACTTTAGGTACTTGGCACCGAGGGGGGCGTTCAGCAAGGCAGGAGTGAAGGATAAGGTGTAAAAAACTAAAATCTGGCTCTGAAACTTCTCTTACCACATTCCTACCCCAACCAATCCCAACAGGGCGCGTCGGGGAGGGGGGGGTTACTTTCTGGAGAATACTACAGAGAACTGGGAGTCAACAATAATGCTTATGCTGTAGGTGAAAAACATGGGACAACAGAAGTTTCTGGAATTCTGCTGTGGCGACAAGTTCTCTGCAAATATATCCTGACAGCAGATGCATTCTCAAAAAGCTGCTCAATCATCCAAAGATATGTTGAGGAGAAGAAATTATCAGAGAGCTAATACAAGAAAATATTCCGGGATAGTCATTTGGAACAGTTAGTTAGGTCCTTTAGGGTCAAGCTTTCAGCTTTTGTGAGGCAAGAACGAAGTAGCATGTGGTTTGGGTTGGATCCTGCCCTACTTACTCTACCTGAGGACTCGTGAAAGGTAAGGTTTTCCCTCCAGCTGGTGGGGAAAAACAACTATTCTTGGCCCCAGGTGAGCTCTAGAAATTGTTCCTTCTAACCCTCGTAGGTGTTTTCTTTCCTCAGCCTCAGGTAGTTTTCCCGAGCATATACAATGATCAGGGAAAGACTTAATCCCTGGGACTTTCTGCTCTACACTTTGCTATTCTCTTACGGGCTCTGCTGTGCAAGCTCTAGTTGCCTTGACAAGCAGGTCTGACTCTTCCACTCCAGGAGAGTGCTAAGTGCCACCTGTCTACCCCTCCCCGCAAGACACCTGGTCAATAAGATGAGTAAGTCACAGGACTGGCCTTGATGGTTCCCTTCTCTTGGGGTTCACTGTCCTTCATTGACTGATGTCCAGTATCTTCAAAACCATTGCCTCATGCACTTTTGTCCCACTTTGGGGAGCGTGTTTCAGGTGGGAGGGTATGGACAATTTTACTCCATCTTGGCCAGAAGTGGAACTCACACAGGTGAAACTCTGGTTAAGTTAAAATTACATAAAAAACCATGGTTTCAGTCATTGTTAACAAATCCCAGTTTTCTCACATACAGGTGATGCTCCGAGGTTTTTGTGGAAGAGCGACAATGTGGGTCTCTCCCAATAACTTCAGCTAGAGGACAGTCTCCTCTTTCTTTTTTACACGCTGCTATTTTTTTTTTAAGATTTTATTTATTTATTTATTTATTTAAAGATTTTATTTATTTACTTGACAGAGATCACAAGTAGGCAGAGAGGCAGGCAGAGAGAGAGAGAGGAGGAAGCAGGCTCCCCACTGAGCAGAGAGCCCGATGCGGGGCTCGATCCCAGAACCCTGAGATCATGACCTGAGCTGAAGGCAGAGGCTTTACCCCACTGAGCCACCCAGGCACCCCAAGATTTTTTTTTTAATTTATTTGACAGGGAGAGAGAGAGCACAAGTAGGCACCAGCAGGCAGCGGGACAGGGAGAAGCAGGCTCCCCAGTGAGCAGGGAGCCCGATTCAGGACTCCATGCCAGGACCCTGGGATCATGACCCGAGCAGAAGGCAGTTGCCCAACCAACTGAGCTACCCAGGTGCCCCCGTTGCTATTTTTGAAGGAATTACCATTCTCCTCTGATGTTGAGGAGGAAGGAGACAGGGTTCCTCAGCATCTACCTGGATGATCATCATTATGATGATTTTCTAACCTCTCTGATCCTTCGTTTCTTCCGTGGTGTGACGTTGATATTATCCACCTTGCAGTCATTATGAGGATTAAGATATTTCTAAGAAAACCAGCACAGAGCCTGATTCATAATAATTTTCATAAAATATTAGTTAATTTATTTTTAAGAATATCCATAAAGGCAATATAGTAATAGGTCTGTTGTCCTGTGCATGTCAAAACCTGCTGGCTGTTTATGTAGTTGACATGTTTTACAATTTTTCCTTGGGAATACAGTTGGCTCCTGAAGCACATTATGTTTTAGTAATCCATTGCTCACTAGCAACCAAGGCACATAACTTGGCACACAAAGACCGCAGACCAGCAATGAGCAGATTAGTCTGCCCCAGTCATGCCTGTGGTGCTTTGCCTGTCTGGCAGACTCAGATCCAGGCCAGGGGCAAGGAGGTGCATTGCTTCCTGTGTCTCGCAAGCCGAAGGCAAGCAGCTGGAGACACACATCCATTGCAGAAGATCAACTTTTTTAGCAGCTAATTCGTGAAAGGGGGCATTTGGAAAGTTCCTAAGTGAGCAATGCTATAGTGAGAGGCTAAATAACATCCTTACGCTCTCTGTCACATCGCCTGTGTTCACTTCTCTTGGCCTGGCCTTGCACACTGCATAAATCTACAGCTGCAGAAACCAAAATCTCATATAAAACTGAAGGATTTATTTTGAGGTATTGAAAGGTTTATAGCTGCAAAAGTTAAAATTTGCCGAATCGGCATTTGGAGGACTCTCCTGCATGCCTCACCCCTTTTGGCTCTCTGATTTTGTTCTCTAAATTCCTGTCTCCACAGGGAGACGGGAGAGCCAGGGGAAAACGGTGACGTGGATGGAGTTGTCCAGACTTTACTGACTCTTGGCTTCAGCGGCTTCGTATTTCAACCTAAAGTAGTCCTTGAAAGCTGTCATTATGAGGCTAAGACCCATACACAAGAAATATAAAACAATAATTCCATTCTGCTCTGGTGCCTGATTGCATTTTGGACTCCAGGAACTTCCGTCCGTTTTCGCGGCATATTTTAGAATGCAGTGTTCAATTTTCAGTGCCCATTTCCCTGCATCTTTACTGTTTGGTGGGAACTGGTTGGAAGCTGGCTTAGGTCTTTAGTCCTCTCACAGAATAAAAATCTGAGTTATTGCTCCTGTATTTAATCCAGGATTCCGCATTTTCCTCTTCTGGATTCTACACAACCTCCTAATGACCTAGATTTCTGACTTATGGTCTGGTTCATTTCTTGAGCTATCTTCAAGTCTTAGAATGCATGCAGATGGGCAGGGTATCCAAATATTAAAAGAATAAGAACTATACATGTATGTGAAATGCCATTAAGACAGAAGGTTGGAAGGGGTATGACACGTTGGTAAGACGTGTACCAGTTCACTGACTTTTCCTGCTAATGTGAGGGAAAGATTACTTACTTACCTTGATCATTTCATCTGTAAAGGGGGGAATATCCAATCTATAAATTCATAATGACACCTGCCCTATTTTCCAGGCATTTTTCAGAAAACGAGTGAAATAATACATACAGCCCTAGTAGCTATACAGAGTTTAAAAGTATCAAACATCATGGCTAACTGGAATGTCATTTCACTTGCTTAGCCATCGCTGTTCTCACCTTCTACCTGCCTCTCCCCGAATCATCAGCCGTCCCCTCTTCCGTTCCTCTGGCCCTCTCCCATCCATGACAGGAGAAAGCATCCTTCTGTGAAGACTCCTGGAGTTCCATTAACGAGTACTATCTGTCTTACACGTTTCTGCTGCCATTATAGCACTTCTCAGGGTCCCATATTCACAGAAATAATTCCAGGGGTGTGTTTGTGTTGGATCAGTCCTGACCCCAGAGTGCAATAGTAGCAGGACGTGACAAGTGGAAAAGGCCTTTAATCTGCAAATGAAAAGTCTAAAACTGGCCCCTGGCTGCCCCCTGCTCTGGTGGTCTCTTCTGGGAACGGGCTCGCTTTTTCGCCGGACTACAGCTACTTGGGCCCCTCTACAGAGGGAGTGGCAGTGGCCGAGAGGTCGAGGAATCCCTGGCTGTTTTGTAGGCACGCGCATCTGAACTGTGCAAGGGCTCGGTGTTTTCTGAAATCTCCCTGACCCCGTAAGAAGAGAAATCTTTTCTACCTCTCTCTGCCCCATGCCCGGTCCAACAGCTGCAACCATTTCATTTTTAATTTGCTCCTTGCAGCCTTGTCTCTGCTTAATCCATTAAGACAACTTTGAATGTTCCCGGTTCATATATTTATAAAGGGGGGAAAAAAATGAAGGGAAAAGACTTTGAAAAATGGTATCTAAATTGTAGCCAAATGTACTCAGAACTCTCCTAGGTTAAATTGCAAATAATTTTCTTTCAAACATCACAAACACTCTCTCTAACTTAACTCAACAAATTGGACCGAGGGGTTTCATTGCTTTCGGAAACATGATTCATTCTCTTTTTCTGTCTGTTCCTCCTTCTCTCTCTCCTCCCTCTCACTTTTCCTTCTAGAAAAGTTCTTCTGGTTGTGTTTTAGCCACATTGTATTATCTCTAGGTTTCCTTCCCGGAGCTTCCACGAATAATTTGCCTGTCTGGTGAGAGAGCCATTTTGGAGACCAGCCCCATCCTCAACGGTGCTGGGAGGGGGAGGGGTGGGGAAGAAAGGCCGGCTGCTTTAAATCAATCAGTTGACACTAATCTAATGTCTAATTAGCTCTGGGTGGGCGTGTGCTTTGATTATAGGAAGTGCCGCAGGCTGTGGCTGGCGTTTGAAGGGCTGCTCCACGCGTATCAATCATCCTTTGACAAGGAGAACTGGAAGGAAAAAAAAAAAACAACAACAAAAAAAACCAAAGGGGGGCACGTTTCTCTCCATCATCTGTTGATTATCTGTTTCCAATGGTCCAAACCGATGCTTTGAAGCCCATCCGTTTGCTCTTAGCAATGAGCGCCTGACCACAGAGAGGGCGAGCTTTCCAAAGTCAGCTAAAACTGCCAGTTGTGTCGAATAATTACTTCCGGTGTCACGAAATACCTAATCATATCTAGGAACAGTTAGGTGCTTTTTAAAAGTCCACGACAATAAATGAAGAAGCTCTACATTTCGAGATTCAGCTGAATCCTAAAAATGGAACAATTCATTTTTATGGATGGAATTGTTCCTGTTGATGGTTTACATTACATGATTTGGAATTGAACAGAAGTGGCAAGATATTTAAATAAAATTTTAAAAATCGCTTTTATTGAAAATGGTGTGCCTATAATTGTTTTCTGATGGCTTTATTTTCTTTCTTTCTGTCCTTAAATTCAATCTTTTTGAGGGCGAGGGAGTTTAGAAACTTTCCTAGAAGTGGCCACCGCATATTTACATGCTGCTATTGTTTCTAGGAGAGAGGGGGGAGGCCAGTCTCATTTTCATTCTTTCTTCCATGTGACCCAACATTATTTAACGTTGATGAGGTCAGAATTAGTAAGGCAGCTAGGGTGCCTTCTGGTTTTTAAACAAAGAAATACACATCTAACTGAGGAGTTAATTTCATTCTCATTCTTATTGATCATGAGATGGAAAGAGGTATTTTAAAATACTGTTTTTATTTCAGATCTATTTGATTTGCTTTTCTGTGTGCTTTTATCTAATGATTCCAAGCTGTCAAATCTGTTGGGCATAAGAAAATGGAGTGACACAGAAGTGATACTTCCAGAGATTCATGTGCAAAGCCTGGTTAGAATATACTCTGGGTCTCTGTAGATGAACTGTCAGGTTTACATCCTGGCCGTGCTACTTACCAGCTGTGTGACCTTGGGCAAGATACTTAACCTTGGTGAACCTCACCTGTAAAATGGAAATCATGGTAGTGTCTACTTCACAGGTTGATTACGAAAATCAAATAATATGATGCATGTGGAGTGTTTAGCATATGGTAAGCACTCGTTAAAATGTTAACTGTTATTGTTGGTGTACAGAAGTGAGTATTTCCCCAAAATATTGGCTAAGTTTGAAATCCACAAAAAGTATGTCTGTCTTTGAAGGCAGAGACTTGAAAAGGAAGATCTCCTCCAATGTTAGGTGACATGTAAGCATGATACTTTATACCACCGTCTTGTTTATGGCATAGTGGGCTTGCAGAATCCCTGCACTCTTGGATGTAAAATAAAACACTTGTTAAGATCATGACCTAATGGCGCACCTGGGTGGCTCAGTGAGTTAAAGCCTCTGCCTTCTGCTCAGGTCATGATCTCAAGGTCCAGGGATCGAGCCCCAGATCAGGCTCACCGCTCAGCCGGGAGCCTGCTTCCCCCCCACCTCTCTGCCTGCCTCTCTGCCTACTTGTGATCTCTGCCTGTCAAATAAATAAATAAAATCTTAAAAAAAAAAAAAAGATTATGACCCACTTTGCATTAAGGTATGCATTTCTTAAGAATTTTCATAAGGTTAAACTTTCTTATGATATGTGAAGAAGTTCTGTATTAGACAACTGTATTAGAAAATTCACATTGGAATGTTCATTGGAACATTTCTTGCTAACTTCAAGAAAATGTCCCTTCTCCCTCTCTCTCTTTAACACAAGACAGAGTAAGGGAAAGATGATGTATGTGTTGTAAAAGGCTCTAGTTCACTCTTTTACACTCTAGAATTTTGTCAAAATTTAGAAATAAACATGATATACAAATGACTACATTGTACATTTACCCTTTTACATGGTTTCATTGTATCAACATATGTTTACAAAATTTTTTTGTTAATATGAAAATGAATGCATTTTAGTATAAAATTACTCTTGTAAACTTTATTTCAAAAATGAGAAAACAAGAATATCATGAAGATAATCGATTCTGATTTCTT
Organism: Mellivora capensis; assembly: GCA_004024625.1. Classification (NCBI taxonomy): domain Eukaryota; kingdom Metazoa; phylum Chordata; class Mammalia; order Carnivora; family Mustelidae; genus Mellivora; species Mellivora capensis. Next base: position 3,684 of record PISX010020479.1, on the reverse strand, counting down.
TCCTCAAAGTATTTTGTGGGTAACGATAGACCCACCAGGTGATCAAAAGTCAGATAAGGAAGTTGTCAGAAGCATAAACGCATATTATGTATTTCCAGGTTTCTTCCTGAAAGATGGCTGAGGCTTCATTACTCTGGACAAATTTTGAGAAGAGCAGTTAAAGGTAATAAAAAAAAATTGCTACTAATGAAAAGTGCACAGACATGCTATTTATTTCATGACTTCCAATCACTTAGAGTAACTTAAAAAAGTAGAATAAGAGATTGCCAATAAAGGTCCTGTCCAATCGTACCAGTTTTAAAAGAAAAATAATAATGATGCATCATTAGCATATTATATAGTGAATATCTTAATCTTTCAAGGTTGTAGATTCTGGATTTTACATAGGTAACTGAGTAGTAAATCTGTAATTTTTTTCAACATAATGAAAATGAAATATGAAATGAAGCATTAAATGGATTTGCATCACATGCATCAAAATCTGAATTAACGGTTCCAGTCAGCACAGTGCTACTTTATTTTTATAACCGAATCAAAATCCAAAAAAGTAGCAAAGAGGAAAAGAACAGGCCCTGCCTTCCAAAAGCCCCTCTCACCTTTTGTTTTTGGTACACTCGGATACGAAAACCCTAGCTAAAATCAAGACTCACACAAAGCAAGTGCTATGAAACTGCTCTCTTCTCCTCAGGTGAACACAACGCATCGTGGGCGATAGGTAGTTCTCTGCTACTGTGGGAACATGTTTTTAAAGAGTGGTGGGAGAGATTTTGTCTAGACTGTAGAAAACACTCTCTCCATGAGGGTTATGTGTCATGGGAAAGCACATTACAACAGGGGCTATTGAACTTCCTGCTCTGGGAATTTTCTAATAAGAGCCAGGCTGGTGTCATTTCACACAAGACCTGCCCGGAGGTAGGGGAATGGATAAAATGACCTTTCCTGCCTCCTCCAAGGGCTACGACTGGTCCTTAATGAAAACCTGGTACCGAGGGCTAGTTCGGTATGGCACGATGCTTTTAAGGCCAAAGTTTAATTTCATAACAGCAATTGGATCCTGCAGATAGCTGGATTGCACTCTTTGGAGATGGATAAAATGACATGGTCTTTGGAGCTCATCCCAAGGGGCACTTTAAGGAATATTCTCTGGGAACTGCATCCTGTGCTGGCAAAGGCATTACTTGATGATTTAATGGGTCTTTTCCATTTCCAGGTCTTACGATGTATTATTACCACCATCGAGCAGTTACAGTATCCACATGGTAACAGACACCAGCTAAACAACTTGGCCATCCAACTTCAAAATGTGGTCTTGTTTCACTGCTGCACAGTTGTTCAAGACGGTAGCTGCTAGGCTTCTTTCCCTCTCCTTTGAATGTGTGTTCTTCGCTGGTGTCGTTAAGATTTGTATATAGAGTTACCTGATTTCAGTCTGCCTTCCAAGGAGATTGCAGTGAAAGTTTACTGGTATTGCAGACTATTCTCTTGGAAGTTAAAAGTCTTTGGAGCCTTGGATCTCAAATCTACTTAACTTGCACAGAAGTAATAGATATGGTCTACTTAGTGATACCAAATATGAATAGTTTTGAATTGGGATGTGTGTGTGTGTGTGTGTGTGTGTGTGTGTGTGTGTGTGTGTGTCTGATTCATACCAGTAGTGCTCAATGGGCCCTCCAAATAAATGCTTATGCTGTTGCCTTTTACTGATTCTTGATTCTTACACACTGTAGCTCTGAAAAGGGATAGGATTGCTACACTTACTATTGAAATAGGCCACCGGGCAGGCTTTGGGAAGGAAAGAGGTACAAGGAAGCTTTCTGGGGCTTCCTTTTTCTATGCAGTCATGTTGAATGCTGGCTACTTTGACTTCTGCCACTACTGAAACAGAATAAGGTGGCACACAATGGGCACAGCCGGGAGGGAGGGGCAACGGGCAGCTCCCCGCGACAGGTGCAAGGAACATGGCCACCACTTTCCCACACGTATCAGTGGGTCTCAAGTGGCCTTGTGTGCTCTGAAAATGAAATAAATGGCTGTGTGGATCAAGTGTCTGCCAATTAGAAGTTGGAGGCAAAAGAGCAACAAGGAGGTGGACGCAGGGGGTGGGGAGGTGTGGAGGGCAGTGAGAGGGGGTTGTTTGTGTCCCTGTGTCTTTGTTATTCCCATTTCCAAAGCTTGGATGTGAAATCCTATCTGTGTTATTTTGCTTCCAATAATCGTGCTCCACTGACATACTGAGATGGTATCTGGGTGATGAACACAGAGAAGTTCCATTGTTCCTCCCTTCATCTGTGCCGAGGAGCTGCCGCTAAGTGTCTTCAGGTGGAACTGGAAGGTTCCTAGGGAGGCAGACACGCTACAGAACCTGGAATGGGGCTCCCACCGGCAGTCTTTCCTTCTGTGCCAACACCTCCGCCCTCTACCTCATATATCATTCATATTTAATGGACTGATAGTGCCTGTCATATCCTTAAACCTGACCTGAAATTGTGATACTCACTTGGAACAATTTGAGATCAGACAAGCAGAAGACATGTTTGTGGTTAAGGAATTATTTTCAGGGGCTTGTCAAAGTGTTTCCATATGAGGCTAATGCCATTTTCCTAAGGAGCAAATGCAAGAGGCACAATAAATATTATTTCTTTTCCTTTTGGTCCATTAAAAAAAATAAAAGAAGGAAAGAAGGCACCCACAGGGAGATTTTTCCAAGAGCAAGTAAAATGTACTGTCATATAAGCAAATATTTTCTTTTTTTGCCATTTTTCTGGGGGTGGGGTCATTTTTTTCAGATGGGGTTTGTGTGGGCATCTCTAAAATATCTATGTTTTAATGCATTTTTATGTTCTGCAGAATGTGGTAGGGCGTATATTCTCATAATCCCTCTCCAAGCTTACTTGTTTGATCTCCAGAATATATCTCTTCCTTCAACTGCCATCTAACTACATCCTAATTACAAGAGCTTTCATAACCCTTTGGTACCTGCTATTCTGTATGTGGAATCCTTTTTTCCCTTTTCTCTATTTGGTGGCTTCTTCTCATTTTCCAAGACTGGGACCCCATGTCCCTTCCGGTGTCAAGCCTTCTCCAACCCCCTCAGGCATAATGTAAGTATCTTCTTTGTTGGCCTGCTGCTTCCCAAGAGCAAATGCAATGCATTAATGCACGGTAATTATTCATGAATATGGCTGTCTCCTCCCTGGGTGATGAGTCTGTCTGGAGCAGGGGACATTCTCCTTCTTTAATTCCATCACTGTCTGATGTGGTGCTCCATAAATACTGATTGATGAGTCCAGGGATGAATAGGGCTTTCAGAGGTTAGGATGAGCCTGAAAGATGGGCTTCTCAATCCCCTTTAATGATTTGCCACGGATGAGCATTAGAGGCCAGATTTATGAAGGCAGCTCCCATAATAGGAATTCTTCAATTAGGAATTCTCTAAGAATTCCTTCTTTAGTAATAAGCATTTTATGTGATATGTAAGTTGATGTCAGGTTTACAGTCGGACTTTCTCGTATGTATTTGGTTTCATAAAACATGATGATGATGATGATGGTGATGATGATGATGATGGTGATGGTGATGATGATGGTGATGGTGGTGATGGTGATGGTGATGGTGGTGGTGGTGATGGTGATGGTGGTGATGGTGATGGTGATGGTGGTGATGGTGATGGTGGTGATGGTGATG
>PISX010020478.1:7778-35807 GCA_004024625.1 Mellivora capensis | reverse complement strand
CAACTTTGGAATTTAGAATAATAACATTAATTTTTGCTTTCCAATTATTATAGTGTTGCAGTTCTTAGTATAAGGCTGGGAATAGTTTTCCTCCGTAATACTGCATGTGGAAGCCATGTGGACCAGGTGGCCACTGCTTCAGGAATGGAGGAGAGTGTCCATTCTTCTAGCATAGAAGGAGTGGAATTTGCACTTGTAAGTCACTTGATAAAAATGGCCATGCAGCTCTTCAGAGTCCCTATGCCAGCTATCCAAACTGACTCACCAAACTTTGCCTATGACACTTTGAAGTAAGTGAGATTTTACACATTTAAATAGGAATGTTTATTGCACATGGAATACCTTGGAAATGTTCAAGCGAGAGCAGATTAACTGGATTCATGAACCAGTGGGCCGCTGGACTGAGGATTCTCACAAACACCAAGTACTCTTGCAAAAGTCTGGTAACTGGCCTAAAATTGGAGTGCCCTTACTACGCTGTTTTTCCAAGGGTTTATCTGAGAAAATGAAGAGCTGCTTCTCTAGAGTTCCAGGAAACTAACCTCCAAAGAGAGGCACCTCTCATGTGAGTGGTTTATGTATCATTTTTGGAGTCTTGTGGACAGTGCTGGCATCTTGACTGCAAGATGCAGTCATAGTTGAAATCATTCAGACACCTCCACATGTTTGTCACAATTGCTGGAGGCAATTGGTTCACAGTGACTTCTATCTCCTTTTTAAACTGAAGTCTAGCTGACTTACTGTGTTATATTCATTTCAGGTGTACAGCATAGTGACTGGACAGTTCTAGACCTTACTCAGCAATTGCCATGATAAGTGCAGTCACCACCAATCACCATACAGTGTTATTAGAATATTATCAACAATATTCCTTATGTTGTACTGTTTGTCTCTGTGCCTTAATTATTTTATAACTGGAAAATTTCTACCTCTAACTCCCTTTATCTGTCTTGCCCATCCTCGTACCCACCAAGACCTATAACACTTGTGCAGCCAGGGCTAAGAGAACAGCTTCTGCTTCAGGATGTTTTAGTTTGGATTTCCCCAGAAATGCCCACAAGGGAGAGGGGAAGAAAGACAGAGGGGAGGGTGGCTAATTGGATGTGCTATTTAGCCAGTGACACTGTAGGCATCTGGAGCTCTATCCCTCCAGGAAAATGGGGAGGCGGAGAACATGGAGGGATGGGGTACAGAGGCTGAGGTCTTTATGCTCTAGGTACCCATCCCTTGGAGGATGAGGGCTGCTTCTGGGAGCATTGTTCCTCTAGGACTTCTGCTTGCCCTGCATGCTCCAGTGGTCAGAATCCCTGGTGGTGTTTGTGGGAAGCAGCCCTGGCATGTGAGGCAGTGGTGAGAGGCATGGACAGAGCGTCCACAACGACAGATCATACCATTTTCACTTTGTGCATCATCCAAATTCTGCCAACATCCCTGCCACATACACTTTTTGTCCCTCATAAGTCTACATTGTTGTTACTCATTAGAATCTCAACCTATTACTCTTTCTGGAAGATTTCTGGAATCTGCCTATGTAATTCCTCCTCGACCTTCAGGTCTCACCTAAGCATGCTTTTCTCAGAGAAGACTGCCTTATATCCTGCTGGGCTTATGTCCCCCAGCATATGCATGTTCCACAGTCATTTAAGCATGCCTAGTGAGCCTCTCCACAGAAAACTACATTTCCCAGAATCCCCTGGGGCAGGGTTCTGGCTCTTATCTTGATATATGTATGTATGGCAGAAGGCAAGAAGAGCAGTGGAGCCATGCTTGTGATTTTTCCACTTGTGTTGTCTGGCAAGCTGACTGAAGAGTTGGATTATTCTGTGGCACCTTTCCAGCGTTCAGACTCTAGTTTTATAGTGTCAAGAGGCTGAGTGAAAGGCATTTGTTGTTTTGCCCATGTGTATCCATCTGGTGTAGCATGGTCTGGACTAATAGTTGGGATGGATCACAGTCAAGGTGGCCTGGAGCCAACAGGCCCTGTATCAGCCTTCTGAGTTCCAATTGTCCTGATTGTCCCATGGCTGGTGGCAGCCCTGATGGGACAGGTTCATGGTGTTGCTCTGAAAGTCATTTCTGGAGGTGTAGTCTGGTCTAGATTCAGACAAAGACTGTGTAGGCACTCAATTCCACTGACTTAATGCATGTCTGTTTAAGATACCTGTGATGGTTTGTGTTTCTACAATTAAACCTTGACTGATGTATGATATCTCATAGTACCACACTTCTCCATTGTAGTAGTTTTATATATATTTGTGTGGTCAGAGAATATGGGTCTTCCATTCAGATGGTTTCATGAAGATGAGCTTAGAGCAACTTCAGCTAGTACAATAACTTAGGTTGGGGGTCTCAGTCAGGGCCAATTTCCTCCCCCACCCAGGAGACATTTGTGAATATTCGGAGACATTTTTGGGCATCATAACTGGGAAGAGTGATGTCAGCATTTAGTGGGAGGAGGACAGGGATGCTGTTAAATATCCTACAGTACCTGAGACAGCCCACTGCAACAAGGAATTATCCAGTCTGAAGTTTCAATAGAGCTGATGCTGAGAAACGCTGATCTACAGATTTCTTAAATTATATTGAGTAGTACCCATATCTCCAGTAGAGCAAAGAGCTTTGTTGATCTACCACCCAGCCAGGATGAAGTGCCTAAACACAACCCAGACTGTTTTAGGAAGTGTCCTGCTATTGCCTTCCCATGGCTTAAAGTGTTGGGTGCCAGAAACTCTCCTGGGAAGTGGTGTGGTTATTGACCTCACTGTATGGAGAGGGATGTGGAGTCCAGAGTAGTATATGATGGAAACTCAGACCACGGCTCCTCCTTCTTCCCTGTTCCACTTATTCTTGCCTTTGTGGGGCCCAACTTGGAAAAAAAATGGCTAATAATTTGGATGAATGACTTGCAAGTTTTAGCAAGAACAAGAATGGCATTTATCTCTTTTATCCAAATTGGTAATATTTTGAAAAATTTTCTGACTTAAAGGCAGTTATTTTGTTCAGACATATAAATAACTCTATCTGTGGGTGTGGCCCATGCACACACAAGTGCTAGTTATTTGTTTATGTGGTCCATAGGTAATTCAGGATTATATTATTGTTGTAGAAGAAATCAGACAATAAAGAAGATGTAGAGATAAAAACAAAAGCCCCCTTGAAACCTCTGCCCTAATCCCAACCTCACTGCCCTCTCCAGAGGTACCCATTGCTATAGTTTGGTACATATTTTAGACATTTGGTGTACATGTTTTCCATGCATCTGTATGCACACATAGACATGTAGAAAGCATGTAGTTTTGCTTTTAAGGCTTGTTTAAATTTTGTTTTTGAAGCCAGCATATAATACATTTTAAGTTTTTTTTGTAGTGTTTAATGATTCATTAGTTGCATATAACACCCAGCGCTCATCCCAACACGTGCCTTGGCACATCTTGAAGAGCTTTCCACATGGGATGGTAGGCTTCCCCTCTTGCTGTTGGCTGCTGCATAGTGCAGCCTGGTTCAGGCAACTGTAGAGAAGCTACCATAAAGCCTCCACCTTCAGAGGCTTAAACCCAGCCTGCCTGGGTTTAAGTTGTGGCTTCACCACTTACTACATGCATGATGTTGGGCACGTAGGTTAATTTACCAGTGCCTGGGTTTTCTCCGGTTCCAGGTGCCTTGGCTCTTTCATCTGTAAAAATTATCAACTTGTTGAAGCCATCCACTTCCAGTAAATCAGCAAGATGGATTACATGCCATCCCATGTGTTCTCCAGGGCTCAGTGTATGAAGGCACTCAGTTTGAGCTCCACTGAATCCTCACTTCTTCCTTTCTAAAATTTTCCTCCCACCAGGGAAAGAATTCTAAATAGATGCAGTTGAAACCTTTAAAAATTCCTAGGCTTAAGAAGTTATATTTTATATAATTTCCTAGAAATGTCCCCTTCATGACCTACTAGGCTATAGGCAGGATATCAGTTGATTCCAATGATTCTTTATTTCACCTTGGCATGTCTTTTATCAGAAATCATATGGAAACTTTTTAATTTATGGGCTTTTATTGCAATCCTCAATTCACCCTGAGTAGTCTATTATTAAGTGTTCTAGAGGTTCTTATTGTCCCTTATCAGAGAATTGTATCTCAGCGCAATTCATCTGTAGTCATTCTTCACAGAGAGAATCTTTCATATTACCTTTCTTTCATCTTACAATGACGACTCTTGAATACATCATTATTCCACAATGAGTTTATAAATTATTATCATTAGGCAATTTTTTATATAATCTGATTTTATAAACTGTTTCTTTTTATTATCATTGGGAGGGAAACCAGTAAATGCATCTGTCTATTTGGAACCACCTTGATAACAGTAATAGAAAAACTAAGTCAGGACATCTTACTGAGCCACAGACTACTGGCTTTGTAGTGAGTTCAGACTGGCACCTGTGTGTGCATATAACCAGGTACCACAGTTCTCCCTGGGGCTCAGGTGCCACCCTTAAAGGCATCTTAATTAATAATACTGAGTTATCAAAATACCTTATGCTGGATTTTTTTTTCACAGAAATGAGTTTTAAAATTGCAAGATAAAATACTTTTATTTTTAAATTTTTTTATTGAGGTTTAATTAGCATAAAATATTACATTAGTATCAGGTGTACAACATATTGGTTCAATAATTCTACATATTAATCTGTGCTCACTCAATAAGTGTAGTTACTGTCACCATGTAGTGTTTTTATAATATTATAGACTATATTCCCTATACTGTACTTTTTATCTCCATTACTTATTTATTTTATAGCTAGAAGTTTACACCTCTTTTTTTAAAGATTTTTTTTATTTATTTGACAGAGATCACAAGTAGGCAGAGAGAGGCAGGCAGAGAGAGAGGAGGAAGCAGGATCCCTGCTGAGCAGAGAGCCTGATGTGGGGCTTGATCCCAGGATCCTGAGATCATGACCTGAGCTGAAAGCAGAGGCTTAACCCACTGAACCACCCAGGCGCCCAAGTTTATACCTCTTAAGCCCCGTTATCTATTTCACCCATCCCCCCTCCCATTCAACAACACATTTGCTCTCTATATTTAAGAATCTTTGTTTACTTCTTTGTTCATTTGGGTTTTTTTTTTTAGATTCCATATATGAGTGAAATCATATAGTATTTTGTATTTTCTCTGTCTGACTTATTTTGCTTAGCATAATACCCGCTAGTCCCCCCATGTAGTTGCAAAGGACAAATCTCATTCTTTTTTTCTGGCAGAGTAATATTCCATTGTGTATGTATACCACTTCTTTATCCATTCAGCAATCAGTGGACATTTAGGTTGCTTTCATGTCTTGGCTATTATAAGCATAGGGCTACATAATACCTCTTTTCAAATTAGTGTTTTGGTTTTCTTTGGATAAAATGTTAGAAATAGAAATACCATATGAACCAGTAATAAAATATTTTTTAAAAGAAGAAGAAATACTTAGGAGTATGGGATTCACTATGTGAAACCGTAACTCAAGGAAGACTTCCCTGCCACCTGGCATTAGCTAGATCACTACCCCCAGCACCTTGCTTCCTGTTATTAGAGAATGCAGATATTTCTCTCTGGTCATATAGCAGTGAGAAGATAACATTTTTTCCCATTGGTGATGTCAAGTAAAACTTACTGTGATGAGGGAAATGTTTTTTATGGTAGCTATGTATGGCATGTGAAATGTGGCTGGTACAACTGAGGAACTAAATTTTAAATTTTACTTAATTCTAATTAAACTTCATACCTAAATTAACTTAAGCAAACTTTAAAGTTTAAACTTAAAATTTAAACATAAATAGCCTTGTGTTGCCAATGGCTACCGTACTGGACAGGGCAGTTTTAGATCATCCATAGTTTGTGGTATTTATATATATATTCATATACCGCCTTTTTCTATTAGAATGGATAATTCAGAATTGACCAATTTTTTCCAATCTGGGTAATTTTTTACCCACATTTAACATTTCTTAAGAAGAGAATAATATTAATAGCATCCAGCAACCACAGAGTTCTGGCTGTATATGAAGTTCTCTTCTCATACTTTACCTAGATTAGCCTGTCTAGTCCTTCTGCCAGTTATGAAAGAAGTACTGCTTTTATCCACCTTTGCAGCTGAGGGAATAGAAGAACCCCAGAGAAGTGAAGTAACTTGCCCAAGGACACACAACTAGTGCTGCCTGGCTCCAGAGTCCAAAACTACAGTCTAGGTATCCTCTACCAGGATACTGTACCATGTCCTGTGTCTGGTTCTCAATTCATTTCCTGTGGTATGTGTGATGTCAAGGTCACTGAAATGGGGTTGCAATAGAACATATTATGGGAATCCTTAGAGAGATACTGAGGAGAGACTGGACTGGATATATTCTGATGCCCATCTTATCTCTAATTCCTATGATTCTGAGGATTAAGGTGGTTGAATGGAATTTTGGATTCCTTGTAAGACCCACTTTTTAAAGGAACACGATTTAACATTCCATCTCATGTTCAAGATCAGAAGATATGAGTTGTTTTCTTCTTGTTCTGATTGGTGCATATCATATTTCACTTGGTGAGCACACATATGAGAGAGAGGAAAAGGAACTTTCAGAAGTTTTGTTATTTTCTCATTTGATACCCAAGGAAGGACACCCAGGATGTCACAGCCCAGTGATTTACACACACCATATGCTAAAACTCAGCCCCAGTTACCAAAAATTCTAATACTAGATGTCTTTTCTTTCCATCACAGTATTTGCTGGATTTCATTATGAAATATATTTCAAATTATTAGAGGGCAATTACAACTTACAAATTAATTGAAGGCAAGTTGTAAAGGACTTGCAAAATATAACACTATCAGATAATACACAATAGATGTGAACACTGGACACCTGAATAAATCCATGACAAGTGGTTTGTGTGTGTGTGTGTGTGTGTGTGTGTGTGTTTCCTGCAAAGCTGCAGCTAGACCTTAGGGGGCATCTGAATGTCTGCTGTTTTATGTTAGAAAGGCTGAGTGCTAGACTATCCAAGAAAATGCATATATACATTAAGAAAGAAGTATCTAAATCTTAATTAGGAAGTATCATTTCAGAGATCCCCTGGTTTAACCTCTTCCTTTCCTTTTAAAATTTATCCATAAGTGTATAAATGTTCATTATGTATTCTGAATAGTTGTGTGTGCAGTATTTTCTCCATAGATGATGCTTGTCTTTTATATTTGCTTATATTATCTGTTGTCACACATCCATTTAGAAAATTTGGATTGATCAAGTCATGGCTTTTTTTTTTGGTATTTTCTGTTTATAATGACTCTCTCCTCCCAACTCTATTGAGATATAATTGACTAATAAAATCACATATACTTAAAGTGAACGTGTTTCGATTTGACTGGAGATCTCTCCAATCAAATACACACACACACACACACACACACACACACATGCTGTGAAATATTTACTATAATTAAGTTAGTTAAGATATTCATCATTTCACAGTTACCTTTGTTGAAAAATAACTTTTTAGGAAATTCATTTCTAGAGCTACCAGACAATCCAACAATTTCACTTCTGAGTATTTATTTTAAGAAAATGAAAACACCCATCTGAAGAGATACATGCACACTTATATTTATTGTAGCACTATTTACAATAGCCAAGATATGGAGAAAATTTAAGTGTCCATTGGTAAATGAATGAGTAAAGAAGATGTGGCACGTATATATAATATATGTATATGTTATATGTGTGTATACAATGGAATATTACTCAGCCATAAAAAAGAATGAGAGCTTGCCATTTGCAGCATGGATGGATTGAGGGAATAACATTAAGATATAAGAAAGTAAGAAATAAGTCATACAGAGAAAGACAATATGGTGTGATTTCATTCATATGTGGAATCTGAATAACAAAAGAAATGAGCAAAACAAAACAGAAGCGGATTTGTAGATAGAGAGAACAAACTGGTGGTTACCAAAGGGGGAGGGGCTGGAGGATGAGTGAAGAAGGTGAAGGGGATTAGGAGGTACAAACATGCAATTATAAAATGAATAAGTCACAGGGATGCAATGTATAGCATAAGGATTATAGTCAATAATGTAATAACTTTGTATGGTGACAGTGGTAACCAGACTTATTGTGGGGATCATCTTGTAATGTGTAAAAATATCAAATCACTATGATGTACACCTGAAGCTAATAGAATATTGTATACCAATTATTCTTTGATAAAACAAAATTCTTTCCTTTCTAAAATTGTAATCTCTTTTTAGTGGGTTTAAGATTTTTAAGGGCCTGTGTCCATGATGTGAATAAGAAATCTAATTTTGTTTTGTTTTCCACAGTATTGCTTATTGAGGGGTGTGTTTTTTCCACCCAGTGGACTTTTATTTTTTATTTTTTTATTTTTATTTTTTTTACCCAGTGGACTTTTAATGCCCTTTCTGTCCTATTGCATCTATGTATGGGTTTGGCTTTTTATTCTACTGCACTTAAAAATGTATTATCCCTCTATCATTTCCACATGATTTTAATCTCTAAACTTTTATATTAGATCCTGATTTCTGAAAAGGCAAAGCTCCCTCTTTTTCAAATTAGTCTTGTATACTCCAAAATCTCTCTTCTTTTGTATCAGGGTTTCTCAGCTTTGGCATTGTTGATGTTTGGGGCCTGATTATTCTTTGTGGTAGGGGCCTGTTGTGTTCATTACAGGATGATTAACAGAATCCCTGGTCTCTCCCCACTAGACCTTCAGACATTGTCAAGTGTTCACTTGAGGGCAAAAATCACTCCTTGTTATAAACTACGGTTCTATAGGAATTGATTCTATAGGAATCAGTGTATCGGATTCCAAAAACATTTGGTTTGGGTGTAGAATGCAATTATGTTAAACTTACAGATTACTTTTAGGAAGAATCACTATTATTACAATGTAGAGTCTTCTCAAACATGAGCAAGTTTCATTCCTCTGCATTTTCTTAATCTCATTTCATGTCTTTCAATAATGTTTTATAATTTCCCCCATACAGGTTGTGCACATCTTTTGTTATGTCTGTTCTTGGACACTGCATAGTATTTTTGCTATTATTTTAAAAAAAGCGTCTTTTCTATTATTTTAAAAAAGGGCCTTTCCTTTTACAATTCCAATCTCTCCAATTGGTCACTGTCAATGTAAAGGAATATTACTAATTTTGTGTGTTTACTATGCATCTGGAAATCTTGTTAAACTTTTAAAAAAATAGTAATAGACTTGTAGAATTCTCTATGTAGACAATCACATTGTCTGCACATAACTGCCGTGTTGACCCACCACTTAGCATGCTTACACCTTTAACTTCATTTCCTCATCTTATCACATTGGCTAGGATCTCCAGGGGCACCCTGAATAGTAGCATAAATGGAGGAACACTTTTATTTTACAAGCAAAGAAACAAGACTTTGGGCTTGTCCAAGGTCATTCAATGAATTAGAGCAGAGACAAGGCTGGATTCTAAGGTTTACAAACTTCTCTTTCCTTTATGATTCCTTGCATTTTGGTTTGTATTTGGTTATTTTAATTAACATAAAACCAATTTGCTCTCAGGACTCTTTTGATTTTAAACCTATTTAAACCTTGGAGGTTACATATGGTCCTTTGTACTGGGAGAATATAATGCATCAGCATCCTGGTACTGACATGAAATCTGTTGTTCTTTGATTATGAAAGCATAGCATAACATAGAGAGAAGATGAATCACTATGCTGTCTACCTGAAACTACCAAAGCACCATGTGTCAACTATACTACTCAAGATGCCCTTCAATGGACAAATGGATAAAGAAGATATGGTCCATATATACTATGGAGTATTATGCCTCCACCAGAAAGGATGAATACCCGACTTTTCTATCAACATGGTTGGGACTGGAAGATATTATGCTGAGTGAAATAAGTCAAGCAGAGAAAGTCAATTATCATATGGTTTTGCTTACTTGTGGAGCATAAGGAATAACACAGAGGACATTGGGAGATGGGGAGAAGTGAGTTGGGGGAAATGGGAGGGGGGAGATGAACCATGAGAGACTGTGGACTCTGAGAAACAAACTGAGGGTTTTGGAGGGGAGAGGGGTTGGGTGAGCCTGGTGGTGGGTATTAAGGAGGGCACGGATTGCATGGAGCACTGGGTGTGGTGCATAAACAATGAAACTTGGAACACTAGAAAAATGAAATAAAATTTAAAAAATAAAATTCATTACTTAAAAAAAAAAAACAAACCAGAATCTCCAAGTCTGAGCATACATTTCTACCTGGGAAATCAATGAATTAATGTCTCCTTGTTAGAGATTTTAAGAGGATGCAGGTCCTATAATAAAAAATATTAAGCTTTATGGATTACTTAAGATGAAGCTGGGACCATGCTAGGTACTTTTCAAGTATGCTCTCTTCATGTCTTTGTAACAATGCTCTGAGGTGTATGTTATTACCCTCATTTTAGAGATGAAGGAACTGAACCTCCGAGTAACTTGCCCAAGGTGTCCTGTTTATGGAGCTTGGACTCAAATCAAGGTTAGACACTAAAGTATATGATCTATTTTGATTGCTATATATTTTGAACTGCCATCAGGTGTACACATATGAAATTAATATTGGATGAATTCAAATGCAGTTTGGAGGAATTAACTCTTTTCACTGCTTTAGCTTAAATTAATAGAATGCGTAAAAAATAAGGCAAATGTAGTTGTGTCTGTATCTGTTCCTCATAAATACATACAAAGCAACAATAGATTCCTGTTAGTGCCTCTAATATGCTCGGCACACTATACGTATCCTATCTTATCTGCATAACAAATTTTGGAGGAAAGTCTTGTACCATTTTAAGGAATAGGAAACTGGAGATCTCAGAGATTTAGTAACAGCTAATAAGGCACATAGCCAGGTCGTGCCCTGCTACTTACACCGCATTAGGCTGACCAAGCTGGCTTGTCAGCCCAAAGCTGTGTTTTGGTCACACTAGATTCCCAGTTGAAAAAAATGTGCACTAGCAGCTGCATTTAAAAGAATCATTTCTATCATTATGCAGTATGTAGAACCCAAGAGGGGCTTCTATAAACATGAGTACATGTTCCCAAACAAAGGAGATAATATCTATGACAAACAGCCATTATCTAGAACATCTGTTAGGCTGTTTCTCCTGGTTTTAAATAATGCATGGCGTGCTTTAATTCAGGTGTACTCCTGGAAACCCAGCAGCTTCTGGCATGATTTCTGTGATCTCTGGGTATGATGAATGAGAATATCTGTTGATCATGGAGTATACCACTTAATCAAGCACTTTGGCTTTGCATCAAATTTTCTATATTTTTAACTATAATTATAGCTATAACCAACACTACTTATCTTGCCTTATAATTTACATAGTGATTCCACATTTCAGTGTCTCATAAGCATTTAATCCTCAAAACAGTTCTGCTTGGCAGTCATTAATATTGTTCACATAATAATGTTTTTGAGATTGACCACATGTATTGACAAAGAGAGACACCCAAGAGATACTGTTCTTGGAGAAGAGCGAGCTTTCACAATATGGTCTAATGTGGTGCTGTTTGGTTTAATTGTGCCCAGGAAAGAGGATGAAAGAATATATATCAAACAGACAATGGTTATTTCTGGTGGCAAGGGTTTCAGAAAAGCTTTCTCATTTATTTTTTTTTTAATTTTTTTAAAATTTCTTTTCAGCGTAAGCTTTCTCATTTATCTTATGTATGTTTATATTCCTTTTTTAAAATTTAATTTTATTTTACACATATAGTTTCTTTAAATACACATTTTTTTCACAGTATAAAGTTATGTAGATAATTGTTTTAAAAAATCATACAGTCCCACATGGCTGGTAATAGGATAGCAGTAACATACCTCTCACCCCCATTACCCCCATTATTGTGAGGTTGCGATGAATTTGAACACTGTAGTTGTTTGGGATTTATTACTACATTTCAAACTAAATGTTTTTCCTTCTATTTCTTATTGTTCAGTTTGAGATGTTATATATTGACTTCCTGCTATAAGAGATGGGAATTTAGCACACTTGTGTGCATACCTTCTATCCCCCACCACATCCCACTGTGGTTGCAGCATAAAAGTAAATGTCACTTGCACTTGAGCCAGATTGTGTGCTATAGTAACTTTTCTTTTTGTGTACAACTTTTCCCTCCATAATTGGTAATGGTCTCTTTTAAACATTTGCTTATTAAAAAAATATCTATTACCAATTCATCTTGTAACTTTCTTTCAGAAACCTGCTTCTTTTCAAGATAATCAAACATTTCAGGTATCCTGTTTATCGTCTCCATGGCATCCCTCCTGGGTTTGTTCATCCTGGTATCTCATTTAGCCATCATTGGATTCTCTCTAATTTTCTTTCGGGATAGATCTTCTACTTTCTGGATCCCATGTCTTAAGCTTTCTTGACTTACCTTTCTTCCCCTATTTTAGCCCAGCACCTTTCCTGTCCCTTCCTGCAAAAAGGATGCCTAAAAGATAAATTTGTGAAAGGCTTGCAAGTTTGAAAATGTCTTTATTCTCCCTTTACACTTGTTGATCGTTTGGCTGAGTATAGAATTCCAGGTGGAAACATCTCCCCCTCCCCCCGCCCAGCTTTGGTGTTGCAATTGAGAAGCCCAAAGACGTTTTGATTCCTAACCCTTGGGATATAAAATTGTATTTTCTTCATGGAAATGTGTGGGGTCTTCTCTTTGTCAGCGGGATTCTGGAATTGCCAAATGATAGGCCTTAGTGTGGCTCTGTTCTTACCTATTTTGACAGGTTTTTGATGGGTGCTTTCTATCTGGAGACTCATGTCTTTTAGTTCTGGTAAGCCCTAGTGAGGCATTTCTTTATTTTTAAATAATATCTTCCTCTGTGTTTTGTTTTTCAACTCTCTAACTGGTTATTGGGCCTCCTGAACTGATCATAATTGTAAAGATATTTTAAGGATTAAAATCCATCTCTCTTTTTTTTTAAAGGGATGTCCTTAACTATATTTTCTAGCCTTCTAAGACATAGGCATTTACTTCACATTTCTGGTTATTTTTTAACAGCACAATGGTTATGGCAACACAAGATGTCTTCACAAGATGCACTTTGTTTCATTTCATAGAGAGGGTTTTGCTGTTGATATATCTGGTTATGTCCACTTTGAGAGGATTTGCATTCAGTTATTCATCTGTCAAATGTTTATTAAGTGCCTACTCTGAGCCAGATGTAGATCTCAGCACCAAGTGATTGCAGAACCAAGTCAGAATTGCTGCTGGGGAAACTGGAAGGTCGTCCTCATCACTTCTCATGCCCTCTTACTCTCCAATTCCTTAGCAGTCTAGCTGCTCCTTAAATGGATGGTCAGTCAGTTCCCGTTTCCCACCTTCTTCATTAGACTTCACCCCTCCCCCAACACTGGGCTCCTCTGGTGCCTTAGTCTTTACTGAATTCTTTATTGGGGGAATCAGCTTGTCTCCTGGGGTCCCTTTCACTCAGCACCTTGTTTCATCTCCCTCTGCTCTGACACTATGTATGTCATAGAATATGCCATGGTATATGCTTATTATGAAATATGTCTCCTTTCCTAATTTTTAATATATACATGTGGCACATGTTATTATTGCCCTATCTATCTGCACTCTGTTGCTCTTATCTCTTGGGTCACAGCAGCCCAAATTTCAACTGCCAGCACCTGATATGACTGATCCAAACCCAGTCCCCCACCAGGCATCAGTCACTCACAATGACTGTAGGTGCGGTGTTGTGCCCTTCCTTTCCTTATCTCACCTCCTTACTTTTCTCCCAGGGTTTTCTTTATTCCCTTCATAAACTACTTGTGGCTGAATCCTTAAATTAGGGTTTGCTGCTGGGGCAACCCAAACTAAGATTTAGTTTTAGATCAATGGGGAATTTGAAGCAAAATGTAGAGATTTCTATGTCTTCTTTCATTAACTCTAGACACTAAATCCTGATTCTTCCTGGCCTAAGGTGAAAAATTATTTCCCCTCCCCTTTCCTCCACATTTTCTTCTCATTTCCATACTTTTTTTCGGTTGTATCTTTACTTTTACATTGTTTAGTTTGCTAACATTTATAGTCTGTTACCATATTGAAATCTTCTTGGATTTTTTTTTATAGGTTGATTCTAAACATTGAAAACCAACAAACTAAGTGTGCATTACTATGCTTTGATAACTCTCTTTAATTGCAGAGCCAAATAGAGTTGCCTTTCTTTCTTCATGGGTTCAGTGCCAAGAATCTTAAAGGAGGACATTTCTAACACCAAGAGAAAATGGAGTCCCCTTGTTACACTCCATTCCTTTCTCAAAATCATGCCACAGTTTGGTCTCTTTTGTGCCAGGGCTTTGATTCTCTTGCACGTTTTTTGCTTATTCTGGAGTTTCCAATGTTGTTTTTGTTTTGGTTTGTTTTTTTGCTTTTGTAGAGATATGTTATCATGTCACAAATATTTTCCGACTTCTTACTGATTCTACTATTTGATTCCATTCCAGGTTTTCCTGAAAATACTTTTCACAGAGCTTACCCACTTTCTTTTTTTGTTTGTTTGTTTGTTTGTTTTAGCTTACCCACTTTCTATTCCAATTTAGACTGATTTCTTTCTAAACTAACTCTTTAACTATCATCCTTAGGTTTATTTTTATACTGCTTTATCATTTTTATTAGTTTACATTTTTAAAAAGATTTTATTTATTTATTTGACAGACAGAGATCACAAATAGGCAGAGAGGCAGTCAGAGAGTGAGAGAGAAACAGGCTCCCCGCTGAGCAGAGAGCCCGACTAGGGACTCAATCCACGGGACTGGATCCCAGGATCCTGAGATCATGACCTGAGCTAAAGGCAGAGGCTTTAACCCAATGAGCCATGCAGGCACCCCAGTTTCCATTTGTTTTTTTTGTTGTGGCATTTTGTTAAGTAATTTCCATAGAAAGGATGTGCAGAAGGCTTGCTTTCTGAGTCCTTGTGTGATCAAATATGTTTATTTTATCTCAGATTTATTAATAATTTGGCTAAATATAAAAATATTGCATACATTAATTTGGGCATAAAATTATTAGGTAAATTAATTTTCCAATAGAACCTTGAAAGCCTTTCTGCATTGTCTAATAATACTCAGTATTATTGATGTTACTGTAAGTCTCAGTCCTTTGTAGAGGATCTATTTTCTTTGTCTGCAAGTGTTTTGTATGTTTTATATGTCCTTGGTATTCTGACATTTTAGAAGTATCTATATAGTTCTGAATCATTTTTCATGCACATTGCTGGTACTCAGTGGGCCATTTTAATGTGAAGATTTGGATTAAATTTTCTGATAACTTTTCTTCTCTTATTGCATGGCTTTGATAATTTCTAGGTAGCCGGTGTGCATTTTTTAAAATTAACTTATAATGTATTATTTGTTCCAAGGGTGCAGGTCTGTGATTCACCAGTCTTATATAATACTCACTGTTCATCACAACACATGCCCTCCCCAGTGTCCATCATTCAGTTACTTAATCCCCCCAACTCCCTCCCCTCCAACAACCCTCGGTTTGTTTTCTAAGATTAAGAGTCTCTTATGATTTGTCTCCTTCTCTGGTTTCATCTTGTTTCATTTTTTCCTTTCTTCCCCTATGATCCTTAGCCTTGTTTCTTAAATTCCACGTATCAGTGAGCTCATTTGATAACTGTCTTTCTCTGATTGACTTGTTTCACTTAGCATAGTACCCTCTAGTTCCACCCATGTCATTGCAACTGGCAAGATTTCATTTTTTTGATGGCTGAGGAATATTTCATTGCATTTATATACCACATCTTCTTTATTCATCTATTGATGGACATCTGGGCTCTTTCTGTACTTTGGCTATTGTGGACATTGCTATTGTGAACATTGGGGTGCAGGTGCCCTTTAGAATCACTACATTTGTATCTTTAGGGTAAATACCCAGTAGTGCAATTGCTGGGTGGTAGGGTAGCTCTACTTTCAACTTTTTGAGGAACCTCCATACTGTTTTCTAGAGTGGCTGCACCAGCTTACATTCCCACCAACAGTGTAGGAGGGTTCCCCTTTCTCCGAATCCTCTCCAACATTTGTTGTTTACTGACTTGTTAATTTTAGCCATTCTGACTGGTGTGAGGTGGTATCTCATTGTGGTTTTGACTTGTTTTTCCCTGATGCCAAGTGATGTTGAGCACTTTTTCATGTGTCTGCTGGACATCTGGATGTCTGCTTTGCAGAAATGTCTGTTCATGTCCTCTGACCATTTCTTCTTGATTGGATTATTTGTTCTTTGGCACCCATTCATTCTTTAATGAGATGCTCTTTAGCCTTCATGTATTTGAGTTCTTTCCAACTTTCCTCTTGTGATTTCCAATTTCAAAGCACTGTGGTCTGAAAATACGTGAATGGTCCCAATCCTTTGGTAAGCATTTTTGAGGCTATTAATTGTGTAGATCGGTTAGGGAATCTTCAAGAGGAACAGGGCTGATTAACTTGCAGGCTTCACTTTAGAATGGAGAGGCAGAGAAGGCGTTTTTTGGCCCAGAGACCCTCAAATGCCAGCACAGGAAGGACTTGGCTCTGGGTGACAGTATCTACTCTAGAAGTCCTAGCTCCTATTGCCTAGAATACTTGGTCAACATAGAAACAAAAGCATCTTGTTGTTATTGCCGTCTTTATCTTTCCCAGAAGCTGGAGGTACACAATGCATGGCCTGCTTTCTCTGTGCTCAGAGTTGTGCTCTGCCCCTATTTGGGGCAGAGATGTAAGGAATGAATAGCTTGGCAGTTTGGGGAATTGATTTCAATTTTTTCCCTTGATTGGCAGTCCCTCTTTTCTCACTTGCCCATCCCTGGGTCTGCTGACGCTGAGCCTAACACCTCTTGGGAGTTTTTTGGCGGGTTGGCCCCTTTCACTGTGGTCCCAACTTGTGCATTTTATTTTTTTACATTTAAAATGTCTTTTTATTCAATATTATTATTTTCCTAGTATAGTTGGCACACAATGTTATGTTAGTTTCAGGTGTGCAACATAGTGATTCAACACATTTATACATTATGCTCTGTTCACCTCAAGTGTCCGGATACTCCGCTTTTACAGTCTCATTGACTATATTCCTTAGGCTGTGACTTATTCATTCCATACCTGGAAGCCAGTATCTCCCACTTTCCTTCACCTATTTTCCCAACCCCCCACCTCCCTTCCCCTCTGACAACCATCAGTTTGTTCTCTGTATTTATAGGTCTGAGTTTGCTTTTTGTCTGCTTGTTCTTCTGTTGTTGTTGTATTGTTTTTTGTTTTTAAGATTCCACTTATGAGTGAAGTCCCATGGTATTTGTCCTTCTCTGTCTGACTTATTTCAGTCAGCATAGTACCATCTAGGTCCTTACCTGAAGAAAACAAAAACACTGATTCAAAAAGATATATGCATCCCTATGTTTATTGCAGCATTATCTACCATCCTATAAATTTTAAACCACAATTTTCTCTACACAGGCTATTCTTTAACATGCTTCCACCCACTCAGTCCTGAAAAAAAATTTTTTTTTAATCTCTCATCCTTTGGTTCTTGGTTTCCTTATCATTAACTGTTGCTCCTAAGGGATTGTTATTTTTTTTTATTCTTTGCCTATTACCATAAAGAGATATAAAGAGAGGAGGAAGACAATGCTTATACTCCATTCTTTTTTACATTTTGCTCATTTTTGAAATTTTTACTTTGTATTAATTTTTCTGGAGAATAATTTGATGCTTCTTTAAACTAATAGTTTTTAGGGGTGCCTGGCTGGCTCAGTGGGTTAAGCCTCTGCCTTGGGCTCAGGTCATGGTTTCAGGGTCCTGGAATCAAGTTCCAGCTTTCCCCTCTGTCTCTGCCTGCCTCTCTGCCTACTTGTGATCTCTCTCTGTGTCAAATAGATAAATAAATAAAATCTTAAAAAAATATAAAAAATAAACCGATACTTTTAAAATATTTGCTCGTCAAAAAAGAGGCGTGGAGAGCATGGTGAAGGGCACCTGCTCATGACTATCTTGGCTCTTCTGCTGTCCCCAGTTATTTTGCTTTGGTCTCTAACCCACATATCCCACCCAACACACAAGACAAAAAACCTGCTTTTAAGCAGCCATCCCCACTCTAGATGGAAGTTTACTGACTGCCTGTGGTCATTTAAGCCTGACCCTTGGGAGGTCTTATTCCCCTACCCCCAGTAGCTTATTCAAAAGAATTCCTTTTGGTCCACTTGATAAGACAAGTTCTGGCAAATGCCATTTCCTTCATGTGACCCCATTTTCAGTGACATTCTAGCCTCCTTGTGTAGAGCATCCTGCTGGCACATCAGGTTCTCCAGCTCTCACACCAGTGAGCACCTCTGTCCAGGTTGATTTTCCATGGACAGTCCCGCTGGAAACACAGTTTGGGAAGATTTCTGAGCCTTGCTTCTTTGCCCAGAGGAGTGACTCTGAAATCCTCTGGTGCCTGGGACTGAAAGCCCTTCTTGGCTGCCTTTCCATGCCATTCAGCCTCCCATTGTTTTCCATACCAACACTCGAGTCTCTTGATCTGTGCCCACTTCCAGCAACTCTGAGTGGGGTCACCAATTAAAGCAAGAGACAAAACGTTTCCTGAGCCAATGTGGTCTCCAGCTCCTTCTGCTTCCTGCTGCTGTTTGTGTGCGTGTGCTTTCCGTTTCTGATGGCCTCCTCCCCCATTCTCTGTGTGTGTCCTTTTCGACATCTTCATTATTCCTCATTAGCTTTGGTTTCCTCTCTCCTCTTTTCCCCTTTTACATGTCCGTTATTTCCAACCCTTTAGCCACACAAAATGAAGGGTGCCCCCTTTCCTGTCCCCTCGGGAGCCGCTCCTTCCTCAGCATCTCAGAGCAGACCCGTCACCTGCGGGGTCTCGGGCGATGGCACACAGCCACTTGTCATCCACAATGGGAGCTCTCAGAGCCGGGCAGCAAGGCCTGGGCGAGACGCCAACATGCCACAGAGAGGCAGCTCGGCCTCGCAGGGGGGTGTGAGCCTGGCAATCAGACCCTCGCAGAGCTGCCCCAACTTGCTGTGGGATCTGGAGCAAGTCACTTGACCTCTGCTCGGCTCCTCATCCCCGAGAGGAAGTAAGGATGGGCTCCTGGAGGATGCTGGAAGAATCGCCAATGAGAACAGGACACCCCACTGTCCAGCCTTGCAGACACATGGCCGGCTTTGGATGCCGGCTGTCTGTGCACTCATGCACACACACACAGATTCATGCACATATATACACACATTCACACACACAAATGAATATGCACACACAGACATACATTCACCCACAAGTTACACAAACTCTCAGTCACATACATGTACACACTCAGACACAATAATGTCCACACACTCACACAAACACATTTAACCACAGACATATGCACCTTTATACACACATACACATTTACACATATAGATACACAGAAAGACACTCACACAAATGCTCACCCCACAGTTAGGACACACATAAGCATACACGAGTTGGATTTCTAGTGAAATACAAACAAAATTTCAACTTCTTTTTATGAAAAGGACATAAATGGCATTACGGTGATGTCCCTGTGATTTTGCCCACTCTTTTCTCTCATTTGCAATCAACAATCAATTGTGTGCTTGTGCTTGTCACTGGGCCAGGACAACTAGGGATGTTGCAAAGCAGTAAATGTGGCCCCAGAGTTTGAGAAACTTTCAGTCTATTCAGGGAACACAAGCCAATGGCTAAGAGAAATAATGACTTGAGCATGCTCTAGTGGAGAGCTTAGTGGGCAGTTCAGTCACGGCCCAAAAGCAGGATCAAGGAAGGTTACATGGGGTGGGGGGCTCTTAGTTTTGTTAGGTAGAGCAGAGTACTGGTCCTTAGCTGGACTTGGAGCCACAGACAACAGCTTTGACTGCAGAAACGCAAGTGGAACATGTGGCAAAGAGTGAAAGGTCCCAGCAGTCCTTTTTTCTCTGAAGCTGTGGCCTCAAATGCCTGCTGTGGCCACACTGGGCCAGTGGGCTCTCAGCCATGTCAGGGCCACAGCATAGCATCAGAGTGGTGCTCACTGCTCTGGGCATCTTTATACTCAGACTTGCTTGATATTGTCAATTCATTCCCTGTACATTTGCCTCTTGGAGTTGTGTATATGTGATGGTAGACTATATTTTCCAAAAGTGGTTGCAGTAATATTTCTGAGCCCTAAATGTTCTTCCAGACCTTATCACACCCCCATCAAGAGGTGGAGTCTCTCTCCCTTCCCTTGAACCTGGGTAAGCCTTTGTGAATGCCTCAATGAATGCAGAAGGGAGAATGTGTGACCTTGAGGCTAGGTCACAGAAGGTGATAGGGCTTCTGGATGGCTCTCTCTTTAAAAAAAGTGCCTTGGGAGACTGACACTCACTTGTGAGGAGCCCAGCTATTCTGACGCTGCTGTGCTGGAGGGAACATATGGAGAGACCTCATAGGGTTATGCAGGGAAGTTCTGGATGCTCCAGCCCCAGCTGTTTGCATCTTCCAGGCCAGATGTCAGCCATGAGGAACCTTTGATGACTCCAGCCCAGTCTTTGGGCTGCTCAGCTGACACTGCGTGGCACAGAGAAATCTCTTCCTGCTGGGCCCCACCTAGACTGCTTATTCATGAATGAAACAAGAGGTGCTGTTGCCTTAAATAGCTCCCCCTAAACTATTATCAATTTATTTATTTAAGATTGTATTCTTTTAGAGCATTTTAGGCTCACAGCAAAATTGAGGAGAAGGTGGAGAGATTTCCCATATATCTCCAAACATGCGTAGCTTCCCCATTATCAACATCCCCTTCAGAGTGGTACATTTTTTTTACAGTGGATGAACCTACATGGACACATCATTATCACCCAATGTTCTCAGTTTACTTTAGGGTTCATTCTTGGTGTTGTACATTCTATGGGTTTGGACACATGTATAATGACATGTGTCAATAGTTATAACATCATACAGAGTCATTTCACTGTCTTAAAAATCCCTGTGTTCTGCCTATTCTTCCCTCCCTCTTCCCCCTATCCAGGCAATCACCAATCTTTTTTCTGTTTCCATAGCTTTGCTTCCTCCAGAATGTCATATAGTTGGAGTGATATAGTATGTAGCCTTTTCAAATTGGCTTCTTTCACTTGCTTGGTAATATTAGTTATCTGTATTTAAGTTTTTCCATATCCTTTTATGTCTTGATAGCTTGTTTCTTCTTCAGCACTGAATAATATTCTATCATGTAGATATACCAAAGTTTGTTTACCCATTCACCTACTGAAGGACACCTTGGTTGCTTCTAAGTTTTGGCAATTATGCCAAATTATCCAAATTATTTATTTATTCAAATTATTTGAATAAAGCTACTATAAACATTCATGTGCAAGTTTTTGTTAGAACATATGTTTTCAACACATTTGGCTAAATATCAGTGAGCGTGATTGCTCATTGGGTCATATGGTAAGACTATATTTAGATTTGTAATAAGCCATCAAACTGCCTCCCAAAGTGGCTATACTTTTTGCATTTCCAACATTAATGAATGAGAGTTACTGTTGCTCCACATCCTTGCCAACATTTGTGTTGTCAGTGCTCTGGATTTTGGCCATTCTAATGGCCAAAATATGGTTGTTTCAACTTGCAATTTCCTGATGACCTATGATGTTGAATATCTTCTCATATACTTATTTGCCACCTGTGTATCTTCATTGGTAATGTGTCTGTTAAGGAACCACTATGTTTTGGGGAGGTTTGCTATTCAGCAATAGACAACTGGAGCATACTTTGTCAAAGTTCAGTCTTGTTTGCCCTTTATCACTGAGAAAAACCTTGAAAAACATTTGTTGCTCTTGGAGGTTTTAAACAGGCAGAAGTCTTCATGTGTGGTCTGTTTCAAAGTTGCACTCCTACTGAAAACACCAAAGAAGAAACCCAAACATCAAACTCCTTCTTCACAAACACATGGCATCACACAAGCCACCCACACCAGCAAAGGAGACAGTCACTTACATTGAGGGGTACTCAGAATCAGGAGCCTCCTGTCTCACCTGCTCCATGAAGCATGAAATAACAAGCCCACAGAAGAAATTAAGAGACTGAGAGAGAACATCTTAATGGATGGATATTTTTGTAAAATACAATACAAATAAATTACTAAGAAAGTGAAGTAAATATTCAAAATTCAAGTCCAAATTTATGATTAGGTTTAGCAGACCTAAAGTTATTCTGTCACATTGCTATAAACATTTATAAACATTTACCCTCTGAATCTCCACCTTCCCAATGACAGACCAAAACGGCAGACCAAAACATGTACCAGTGTGGACTCCTGACTGTTCTCTGAATAGCACAGATCTAGAGAGCAGATGGAAGCCACTTTTGTGAAGACAATTCTGGAAAGGGAAAGGGGTGGAAAAAAAAAGGTAAGGTGTGTGGGAACTGGGAGTGACAAGAAAGAAAAATGACTTGTCTTTAGTAGGGGATGTACCAAGAGAGGGGAAGACAAGGTTCCATAAGGTCCAACTTTGTTCACTTTTTAGTCCCAGGTGGGTCTGAGGATCAGAGAATAGTCTCCATCTGAGAGAGGGTGGACAGAACGTGAGGATTTATAGTACCTTCTACCTTGGCAGAGGCTGGTTTCGGTGTTCCACTCACAGCAAAATCCTCTTTCCAATTTTTCATAGACTCAAAGTATGTTCCAAGGGGCCTCGGTGCCTCCAGATATGTGCCCAATGGCACATTCCTCACCCCATGGTGCTCTTCTTGGGAATGAGAAGTCCCATGTCTGAACCTTAGGGTTGCAGAAATGCGTGGATGCTTCAGCGCGCCCGCGAGTGCGCACGCGCGTTTGGGTGTGCATGTGGCATGCACCAGGTCAGGAGCTAACCAACTTCCATCAGGGCACATAGCCACTTATATCATGGCCAACAGACTTAACTCTTTATCCTTGGATAATGTCTCTATTTCAACACATGTTGTTTGGGACTCCTTGGAATCTCCATGTGCAGAAGCAGTACTTCTTTCTAGAGTTGGTGGTGGGCAGAAGAGCTCCTGGTTGCAGCATGGTTTGTGCAGGACAGAAATGCATGTAAATCACATAAGACCTCAGTCATATTTCCAAATAAATTTCTCAAAATTCTTTCAATTACAATACCTTGAAGAATTTTCATGATTAACCCCTATTAATGAAATTATCATACTTCACATATATTTCATATTTCATAAATATATCACATATAAATATGAAATTATCATATTTCATTATTTAATTAACAATTAAAGGTTTTCACTATTAATAATTTCATTATTTCATTTTTACCCTTCTTGTATTCTAATATGTTTTCTTGGTGGAAGCAAAAAGGGTGAACTTACAATTCATACCATTACTGACTCCTGTTCTCACCATTCCTGCATCTCACTGCCTGCAACTCTTACTGATATTGTTACTGTTTATAGCAATTTGGGGTTATCATGGAGTTTAAAATTCCTAAACATTTTGGGGAAAGCATTGTAAGAATATTAAGTGGTATTTGTGTCAGTTTAATAAAATATACACACACCCAGCAATTTCACTTTTGTTATTTACATCATAGAAATAGTTGTACATCTGCACCAGGGAGCATATGAAAGAAAGTACGTTGTGGCAATGTCTGGAATAATACAAATTTAGAAACAACCTACCTACCCACTGAAAAGGGAATAGACAAATAGACTAAGATTCATCCATGCAGTGGACTACTCTACAACAGTTGAAAAGAATGTGTAGGTCTGTGGGTAGGCATATGGAAAGATGCACCACTGAGTAAGGAAAGGAGTTCCTGGATAATTTATAGGGCATAATACAATTTCTGAAAGAAACAAAAGCTCCCATAAAGTATAAAGCACTACTACATGTTTCTAAGTGTATATGCCATACAGAAAATATTTTGTAAGGCTATATCCAAAATGATGGCAGCTCATGGAGAAGAGGAAACTGGAATGGTGATGCTCACAGGGGATTTTTGTAGCCTTATCTGTCAGGCTTGCTTTTTCTTTCCTTTTTTTTTTTTAAATGAAGAAACATTATTCATGAGTTATTTATGTAGTTATAAAATAATGTCAGAACCTGTAGTTATGTAGTTATAAAATAAAGTCAGTTATAAAATAAAGTCATACCCTGATTAGTATGGATATCACCCATAGTCATGCCTGTCAGAATAAAGGTAAAATAAAGATGGGGTGGTGAGATGGGAAGGACACAAGACCACTCACAGAGTAGTGTCCAAGACTAGAGCCATGACTCACCCAACAGACGTGGTATCTGGCACGTAGCTCTGCCTAAGACCAGCCCAGGATGTGACAACCCTCAGAGGTTACCTGGAGTTGCCACCAGCCAGGGAGCAGGAATTGAAGAGAATGAACTACAGAGCCAACCCCCCGTGGCTTCAGATCTTTCAGTCACCAGCAACGTGACCCTGGGGAAATTATTTAATCTCAAGTATACAATTAGTACACTATTGCAGTATTGTTAGGATTAAATTACCTGATATGACAAACCTTTAGAGGGAGACTGGTATAATAAAATCTCCATGTAAATATTATCTATTACTATTAATAGTCTAACTTTTTTTATCTGGAATATTCTCCAGGGGCTGAATTGTTTCATCTCCATTAAGATCAAAGCAAGCATTTGGGGTCTCTGATGGCTGGGAGTTCTCAGTGTCCCAAAGCCCCTTCCTTTATTTCATATCCTTGCTAAGGAGAATCACAGGGAGGTCTGAAGGAACAACAAGTAGGACGACATCTCCCTCTACAAATGGAGAAACTGAGGCAGGTTCTGGGGCTGGTCCCACCAAGTAGTTAGTAGGGCCCGTCCCAAACCTCGCACATCCTGGCACCTCAGGCCAGCACTCTCTCCATGACATCGCACAGACCTCACATAGAAGGAAGAGAAGGTAGCATTGTCTTATGGAACAGTAGAATTAGAATTCTTACCAAAAGGCTGACGTCCTCCACTTTGGAAATGGGCAAAATACCCCTCGATTCTGGCAACCTCTTTGTCCTATGGAGTCCTCAGGGTACAGACCGGCTGGCCCCTGCTGGTGCCAACTTTGGAGCAGCCTCTGTGGGAAGGCTTTTGAGCCAAAAGAGACAGATTTCCCCTGATTAGCACACATGCCCCCATGACAGAGAGGAGGCGCTCCACCAGACACCCCCCCCCAAAGGAGGCCCCTGGATTGAGATGTGCCCCTTATGGGCAGGCAGCTACCCTCCCCTCAGATGGAAACACCATCCTCCTTTCTTCAATACTGACTCACAAGGGAAAAAAAATTCCATCTTAATACTTTTTCAGTGGATAATGAAGCAGTTTATTTTATATTATTTGGATAACAAGACTCCACATGAACAGGATTCGAATGTCAGTTGTCTTAGAGGAAAAAAAGATTTATTGGTTGGTAAATATTGAGAAAGAAAAGCTGATAAAGACCAGTTTCAGCTGCAGCTTCTGCCGGGAGCAGGAGAACAGGCCAGTGTTGTATTTTGGGGCCCTGGGAAGGCAAAAAATTGTGAATGTCTTTCTTTGTTGGTGGGTGTAAAAGTGGAGACCGCTACAAATAATTTCTTATTTCTGTTCGCATAGATTTTAAATTATGTAGCTTCCCTACCTTGTTAAGTATTAAAGCGTTCTTGTTTAAGGAAAAGGCACTTAAATAATGAAGCTTATGTATCTTGTTTTCAGACATCAATATCTGGCTTTGAGTGGCACAAAGGGATAAAGGAATGTGGATTCAGAGCTCGCTGGGATGCTTGGCAATTCTAATTCGATTCCAGACTGCAAATCAACACAAAGCTGTTGCAACTTTTGTTGAAGAGAAGGCTGAGTGAGCACGTGGTGCTGGGAAATTGTGTTTTCTTCTTCGAGTTCCTCTGTTTCCGAATATTTAATCCTACTGTTCTCTTCTTTAGTGAAGGTCGCTTTAGTAAAGAATCTCTTTCCTGAAATTGCTTCGGACAGCACAGAAGCTGGATTCAGAAACACCCGAGTCTGGGATGCAGGCTTCCGCCCGGCCTGATGCAGGGAAAGACTGCCATCTTGTGGTCAGCTTGGTACTTGGCACCTCGGTTCCAGGGAGGCTGCAGCGAGCCAGGGGTTGAGAAATGAGCCTCGGAGCTGCATTTTTGCAGGACCGTGAGGATGCCTTTTAAAAACACCCAGGAAATAGTTGAGTGCCCTCCAAGGTAGGTTTCAGTGAATCTTTTGCGCGTACGCTGTCATTCAGTGAGCCACACATTGCAAGCCCACAACACCTGCTGTGTGAAAATGAGGTAGAAATGTGGAGAACACATAATCCCCTGGCGAAAATAAAGAACAAACGCACATCTACGGAATGCCTGCTGCGTGCCTGGCAGAGCTGCTGTAGAACACCCAGGCGGAGGAAAGGAAACAGTGAATTGTGTCAAAGGTCATGGAATGTCAATATACAGGCAGGATGGTGAGAAATGGCCGGTCATTTCTCATCTAGCAGGACATCTGGCGGGATGCTCAGATGAAGCCGGGTCTGAGCAGACAGACCCACGGACCTGCGACTTGTTTATCTTCTCCAAATAAAAATCTGACTATAAAAACATTATGCATGTGTTGTAAAAAAAAAAAAGAAAGAAAGAAAAGAAAGAGAGAAAGAAGAGAAAGAAAATCAAACAATATGGAAATGTACAAAGAAGAAAATAAAAGGCTGGAAGGTTCCCCCACCTAATAATTATCCACTGTTAACACTTAGGTGGCCATCCTTGGGAGAGCATCTCGCTAGAAATATAACCAAGTAGAAATGAAAATGCACTTTTATCAAAGTGGAATTAGAACTTGCACTCGTCTCTGGTGGTCTGCTCTTTGACTGAGCACCATGTCATAGGCTTCTTTCCAGTAAAATTATTTTTTGCATCCTCCTCTGTATCAATAACATAAGAGCTAACAGTACATAGTATTGACTTGATACCTGCTCTGTGCTAGGCACTGTACTAAATGCTCTCAATGAGTGATCTTCCATAACCTCCTAACCAGTCTACAAGACAGGATTTTTTTTTATTGTGCTAATTTCACAGATGGGGAAATTGAGGCACCAGCAATTAAACAGTACCCGCAGGCATCCAATTTCAGAGCCCATGATCTAGACCACAATGCTAGAAATGCTCCATAATCTATTGACCAGTTTTTCAATGGTATGAAAACTAAGGCTGACATGAAACTTTAGAGCATATACATCTTTGTGCATTAGTGGTTTCTTTCATTAATTTAACTGAAAAGCGTGTCTAGTCAAAGCATGTGTTCAGTTTATATACACTTTGATACGCATCTAACTCCCCTCCAAACAGGACGTATCACCTCATACTTGCAGCAGCTATCCATGAGAATATCTAGCACCCTATATCCTTGTCAATATGAGGACTTCCTGATCATTTAAAAAATATTTTCTTTTTTCTGTGATTTTTTTGAATTATAGTCTCTGAAAAAATTGCCAGAATAAGTACAATGAACCCATGTAAATGGTTCACCTATTACAGATCCACAAACTATTAACATCTTGTCACATTTGCATTCTATCTCTGGTTCATTTTTATCAAGCTCTGAGAGTTAGTTGTAGACATCATGACATTCGACTCCTTAACACTTATGCATGTATCTCTTCAGAACAAAGACATGCTTTTATTTATTATTATTATTATTTTTTATTTCTTTTCAGCATAACAGTATTCATTGTTTTTGCAACGCACCCAGTGCTCCATGCAATACGTGCCCTCCTTAATACCCACCACCTGGCTCCCCTAACCTCCCACCCCCTGCCTCTTCAAAACCCCTCAGGTTGTTTTTCAGAGTCCATAGTCTCTCATGGTTCACCTCCCCTTCCAATTTCCCTCAACTCCCTTCTCCTCTCCATCTCCCCATGTCCTCCATGTTATTTGTTATGCTCCACAAATAAGTGAAACCATATGATAATTGACTCTCTCTGCTTGACTTATTTCACTCAGCATAATCTCTTCCAGT
>PISX010020477.1:0-35773 GCA_004024625.1 Mellivora capensis | reverse complement strand
ACGTAGTGATCCGAAGGGGCACGTGCACCCGAATGTTTATAGCAGCAATGTCTACAATAGCCAAACTATGGAAAGAGCCTAGATGTCCATCAACAGATGAATGGATAAAGAAGAGGTGGTATATATACACGATGGAATACTATGCAGCCATCAAAAGAAATGAAATCTTGCCATTCGCAACGACGTGGATGGAACTAGAAGGTATCGTGCTTAGTGATATAAGTCAATCAGAGAAAGACAACTATCATATGATATCCCTGATATGAGGAAGTGGAGAAGAAACATGGGGGACTAGGGGGGTAGAAAAAGAAGAAAATAAACAAGATGGGATTGGGAGGGAGACAAACCATAAGTGACTCTTAATCTCACAAAACAAACTGAGGGTTGCTGGGGGGAGGGGGCCGGGAAAGGGGGGGTGGGGTAATGGACATTGGGGAGGGTATGTGCTATGGTTAGTGCTGTGAAGTGTGTAAACCTGGCGATTCACAGACATGTACCCCTGGGGATAAAAATATATTTATAATTTAAAAAAAGTCTACCTCTGGACTTATTTTCACTTTTTATCACCATTTCCAGAGATGCATTAGCCAGGGTTCTGCTGCAATAATGTAATAATTACATTTGCTTGCAAAACAAGCATTTATTCCACACACACAGGTCTGCAGATCAGCTGATCCCGGTTGGACTCCAGGCTTTGTTTATGGTTCCAGGTTGTCCTATGTGTCTTCATTCCAGGACACAGACTGAAGGAGCAAGAGCTACATGGGTCATGTATCAGCTTCAGTGGAAGCTGAAGTTCAAAACGTCAAGCCAAACCATGATAACACATTTAAATCCTCTACTCAGACACAACTCAAGCAAATTCTGCCTTCATTTCATTGGAAGAGGAAGTTCTACATGGGAACCAACGTCAGAGATTGGGGTGGGGATGTACCTACTACCCCTCAAGTGAGAGGTACTACTAAATCTCCAGATAAGGCACATGGATGGAGAACCCTTTAATGAAGAAGAAATGAGAGTCCATAATGATAATTCAATCTACCACAAGGCTAAATTGTCATTGAAACATTTTATTGAATTAACTATGGACTTTTTTTTTTTTTAAGAATATTAACTATATCCTTCTCCCTGAGGACCCACAGGAGAAACTTCTCTCTGATTTCAGGTCCTGGATAGTTAGACTCCTGGCAAAAGATTGCTTTCATCTATACACACTCAGAAGTCTTTACATCAGATGCTTTCAGCTCACCTCCAACAACTGTACATGATGTAGGCTTACCCCTGGTTTCTCCCTTTATTTTTCTTTCAGCCTAATTTCTCACCTTCTTGTCATTTGGTTTGATCTCCATGTCTGTAGGCTATGTCCTTTGTGTGTGTATGTGTTTTTCTGTGTGTGTGTGTGTGTGTGTGTGAACTTATAGTCATTTCTGTATCCAACATGTACATATATATATATATATATTTAGTTCCTTTCTGTGACTAAGTAACACATCTAGGAAATTTAAATAATATAAATGACATGCAGAGAATAAATGAGTTTCTCACCACCCTTAAAATTCCCCACCCCAGAGGTAGCCACTGTGTTCAAATTGTGGGACCATGAGTCTTATTTATCAGAAGAATTGTAGTGGAATTTCTGCCACAAGGAAATCCATGCATCTTAAATTTTGGAAGATACTGCTGATTGCTTTCCAAAAAAGCTTGTACTAGTTTACAGCCCAGTTAGCAGTGTATGAGAGACACTGTCACCCCACAACCTCACCAACACTGTGTATTATCACAGATTTCCCTCAACATGTTTTCAAAGTTTTCATCTTTGCCCACTGATAAGTGAAAATCTTTTAAAACTGTTATTATTTCTCTTTCTGTTCATATCCTTTGGAAATATTTTTTTCTTCTTGATTTATAAAAGCTTTTGGTATATTAAAGAAATGAGTTTAGAAAATAGCATGTTAAGCAAAATAAGTCAGTCAGAGAAAGACAATTATCGTATGACCTCTCTGATATGAGGAATTTGAGAGGCAGGACAGGGAGTCATGGGGGGTAGGGAGGGAAAAAATGAAACAAGATGGAATCAGGAGGGAGACAAACCATAAGAGACTCTTAATCTCATGAAACAAACTGAGGGTTGCTGGCGGGATGGAGGGGGCGGGATAGCGTGGCTGGGTTATGGACATTGGGGAGAGTATGTGCTATGGTGAGTGCTGTGAAATGTGTAAGCCTGATGATTCACAGACCTGTAACCCTGAGGAAAATAATACATTATATGTTAATAAAAAATTAAAAATTAAAAAATAAATTAATTAAAATTTAAATTTAAAAAAAGAAAATAGCATGTTATTTGAAAAATAGCAAGCCTTTTTGAAGTTGGATAAATAGCTAGACACATGCAGAGATGAGTGGAGTAAGTGAAGAATGACCACTTAAAACACATATTTGGGAAAGCATGGGCTAGTCCATGGACCTAGCAAGAAATCTTGATTTTCCCATGCTTCGGTCACCGTCCTCACTCCTCACTTTGAAGCTGTACATTTTGGTGTTATGATCTCTCCCGGGCAGGACAGAACTCCTTATTTACTTGGTGGAAATGGGGTTAATGACCTCTCCATGGGAATACACTGTTTCTTTGACAGCTCTCTGGCATAATAGATATTTCTGAGAATTTGTCAAATGCCCTGGATAAATGTTGCATTTTTATACACAAGAGTCTAAGTACGTGTACCTCATATTAAGCCAAACATCATGTTTCCAGGTAACATGTGCATACAATCAGCTTGTGTCACTCGAGCAAGGCCTACCTCAATGTGATAGCAAGAGAAAGGAGGAAAGTTTTTGAATGTTGGCATGCAGACGACAAACACATCTGCCTGCAATCCCAGCCCCAGTCCCATCCAAGTGTTGGTGTGGTCATGGCCAATTCACTTAAAAGCCAATGTTTCCAACCTCACATTAGTAAGAATACAATGTTTCTAGTTCTTCCTCAGTTGCAGTTTGGAGGGGTTTTGTTGTCATTATTATTCAAAAAAGAACAGCTCTTTTTTGCTGCAGCACTGATTTGGCTTCTCGACCACAGCTGTCCTGAGGCTGGTCCTCTCAGTGGTGGTTTGCATTTGTGGGAATTCAGAAATCTTCATGCCTCCTCTGTTCTTCCAAAAATCTAAATCATCCTTGATGCTTTAAAATGGAGCAATATCTTCAGAACTAAAAAAGAGCATTCTTGCAATTGTTCTGGTATTTTTAACCATTTGCAAATAAGTTAGCTTTCTTTAAAACAGAATGAAACCATCTAGAACTTCAAATATTTGAGTAAATTATGTATGGGCTATTAACAGCATTAAACTCCACATTCAAATCGATTTCAGTGGATAGAGTTTGGGGCTTGTTTTTGCAGTATAAAAGCTGAGTATTTCTGAAAAAATTGTGGTAATGCCAAATAACCATATCTCCTGCATTGCCTGCTTTCCAGCCATTCATTTTGCTTTATGTTATTCCTGTATTTACCTATTTGTACACAACTTGCTCAAGAAGAAATGTAAAATTGATATGGTGAAATAGCCATGGCTAGGATTAAAGGTTCTTGCCCATGCATCACTGAATGAGTTTTCCGATCACTTTTTAATTAATGTAATAAACTACTTTGGGGGTTCCTAGAAAGACAAGAATTTATTTTAGTAAGTTAAAACTTAACAAATAGTATTTAAACAAACAGCATTTCACAGTATCCAAATAGAGTTTGGCCAAGATGATGGGAAGAAACTTACTGTGCCATCCAGTCCATCCTTAAGTAGATGCCAACAGCCCCTCCTGTTGAATGCAACTTCTACACGGAATTTGGGTTACAAGAGCACTGTGTCTTATCTCCCATTTAGTTTTTTATTCAGTTCTCACCTACTCATCTACTTTCATTACAGTTCTCACCTACTTAACTCAAAGGGGTATCAGGAAAAAACATAGTGTTTAAATTGTTTCAAAATAGTAGACTAGGAAAACAAAGTCACTTTCTCTTCTTTGTGATTTGGAAAAATCAGTTAAATCATTTTTTGCAATGTTCTCAATACTTTAAAAATAGAATGTGTATAGGATACCTCGGTGGCACAGTCAGCTAAGCATCTGACTCTTGGTTTTAGCTCAGATCATGATCTCAGGATTATGAGATCGAGCCCCATGTCCAGGCTCCACACAAAGCACAGAGTTTGCTTAAGACTTTTTCCCTCTCTCTCTGCCCCTACCCACTATGCACTCTCTCTCTCTCCTTCTCAAAAAAATTAATTAATCTTTAAAAAATCAAATTTATGAAATCATACATACATATGAAGCTCATAAAATTAAATTCAAGAAATATGATTGATTCATGAATTGATATGAATATATGATTGTGTGTATATATATATACATATATATATATATAGTCTCCAAAGGCAAACTCCCCTGTATATGTGAATTGTCTACTGGCAACAGAACAGCAACATTTTTTTTCCCTTAACTAAGATTTAAAATTTGACTTCACCTGTCAGAAATTCAATGGCACATGTCGTAAATTCACAA
Source organism: Mellivora capensis (assembly GCA_004024625.1). NCBI lineage: Eukaryota > Metazoa > Chordata > Mammalia > Carnivora > Mustelidae > Mellivora > Mellivora capensis. Next base: position 31,228 of record PISX010020477.1, on the reverse strand, counting down.
AAAGCCACTGAAACTGGTTTTGAAAAATATTCACAAGGTTAAACTAAGAAATGGACTGTTATGGCTAAGAAATATATACATCCAGCATTGCTAAAGCTCTGGTATCTGATCATTGGAATTTCAGGGTTGAAAGGAATTAGGAAGAGCACCTGGCTGGCTCTGTCAGTGGAGCTTGCGACTCCTGGTCTCTGGGTCATGAGTTCAAGCCCCACTCTAGGCATAGAGCCTGCTAGAAAAAAAGAAAAGGAAAGGGAAAAGAAAGAAAGGGGCTTTAGGAGACATCTTGAGATACACTTTCCTAATGGTGAACCAGTCTATATTTGAAAATTCTGTTTTAAAAAAGAGAATTTAATGTTCAGCCCTTAAAACCCTAAATTCAGAAAGAAGACTTGGGACTGTAGTTATTACAGCAGTGACCTGTGGGTCAGATGCCACATGGCATTTATTTATGTTTGTCACCTGCTAGTCTGCACACATCCAAGGAAAACCAAGCAAGACTGAGCCAGGGCTCTTCCCTTCCCACACATCTCCACCCCCACTTCCTCTGCTTTGTTACTCTTTCCTGCTTCCCATCGGGCCCCAGGCTCATGGTATTTCTCCATGCATTCCCTCAGCATCTGATCCTGGCCATGTCCCTGTGACCCAGCTGCTGTACAGTTTCTGGTGGTCACCGACTCTCACCCCACCTGCCTGCTATTCTACCCCACCATTTACATGAGCCTGAACCCAGCACTACCTGGCTGTCTCCACCCTCAATGACCCCCCCCCACACACACACACACTCAATCCACAAGTCTTTGTACCTCCAAAATATTCCCCAATTCCATTGTCCCCTTCCCTACTGTAGCCACTCCTCTGGGCCACTGAAATCCCTGGTCTGCACTGGGGACTGACCATCTGGTGGGGGGGACTCAGCAGCCAACACCATCTTTTTATAACAAACATCACTATCTGGCTCCTCCCCCCAACCCCAGCAAAGGCTCCCCTCCTACAGAAGATGAAATCCCAGCCCCCTTCCCAGGGCCCACCTAGCCCTGTTGGCCTCCCTATGGCCTCCCTTCTAAGCCCTTCTGTCTACCGGACAGTCTCCCTAAGGCTCCAAGTACCACTCGCTGGAGAGCTCCCTGCTGCCACTGACTTCTGCCAGCCACTTTAGGCAAAGGTCTGCTTGGGCTGTCAGCGCAAAGCACCACAGACTATGTAACTGCAAACATGAGAGATTTCTTTTCTTTCAGTTCTCAAGCTCCCCTTGTCAGCACAGGAGTCAGTCCCCAGGCATCTACTGCTTGTTGCAAGTCTAGGGCAAAGTGACTGCCTGCCCTTACTGCATTTCTCCTGGGAAGACCCAGCCCCCACATCGGACAAAGCCAACTGCAGCCTCCGCCCCACCTGCAGCCTCTGCCCTGTCTCCACACATCTCCTGGCTATCCTGGGTTTCCTTTGTGTGAATCACATTCTATTTCCAGATGGATCCATATGGGCTTTACAAGACATTTTGTTATGATTTGAATGTGAATTTCTGAAAATACTATCAGTGATAAAGAAATGCTTGGCTATGGGGAAGGGAGGGAGGCAGGAAGGGCGGAGAGAGAGAGGGAGAGAAGGAAAGAAGAAAAAGGAGGGATGGAAGGAGGGAGGGAAGGAAGGAAGGAAATAAGGAAGGAAGGAAGGAAGGAAGGAAGGAAGGAAGGAAGGAAGAAGGAGGGAGGGAGAAAGGAAAGAAGAAAGAAAGGAGAAAGGAGGGAGGGAAGGAAAGAAGAAAAAGGAGGGCGGGAGGGAAGGAGGGAGTGAGGGAAGGAAGGAAGGAGGGGAAAGGAGGAAGAAAGAGAGAGAGACTGTGTGACTTTAAACAACCACAGAGATTTATTTCCTCTCAGATCTGGAGGCTGGAAATCCAAGACCAAGTTGCCATCATGGTCACGTCCTGGTGAGTGCTTTCAACCTCCCTTACACAGGGCCACCTCTTCCCTATATTTTGCCTGGCAGAGAGCCCTGGTGTCTCTTACTCTTCCTCTAATGGCATGAATCTCATCATAAAATCTCCATCCTCATGACCTCATTCAAACATAATTATCTACTAAATGCCCTATTTCCATATACCACCACTTAGGAGGTTAGGGCATCAACACAGGAATTTGGAAAGGACAAATTCAGTCCTTGGAAGTAAAAAAGACAGAACTAGAGGATTCTGCATATGAGAGATATGAACAAAATTGGCATAAAACTGTCTCTATAGCTTTATTGCTACTTCCCCCAGCTTTGCTTCCTCTGAGCTCCTGAGTGATACATTTCTAACCAAAATCAGAGAATGTCGGGCCTCTGCTTCCCACATCACTCAAGGTGAGAGCCAACATTCTCACAGGCCCACATGATTGATAAGCTCACCTCCAGGAACTCATTCCTCAACTCCCCTGCTCAGTCCCACTCCTGGTTCTTACCCTGGCTTCAGGTTATGTGCTTCTCTGTTCTCTGACTTATGGGAAAACAGTGAGCCTGGACCCTTCAAGCCCTTGCTTCCATCCTCATGGGTCTAGCCTCAAAGGCATTTTATCTGCCAGGATCTCCTGGCCAGCATCTGGATAAATCTCTTCTCCTAAAGCCCTCTACTTTCCATCTACCTACCCTGTCTCATCTCTCTCCCTATCATTGCTCACCCTTATCACAGTGTTTATTTAGCTGCTGGTTTGTCTGTTTGTGTCCACCTATTCTCACCAAAAATGAAGGTCCTTAAGGGTGGGATTTTATCAGTTTGAACTGCTGTGTCCCCAATGCCAGAGTAGGACAAATCTCAAGTGAGATTTGTTGACTCAGTGAGTGAATTCCATTAACAAAACTGAAAAACAGATGAAAGGAACTAGAAACTTGGGCCTATCTTTCTTCCCCTTATTATTGACAGGGATTTTCAGTCATCAGGGATGCATCTGACTTGAAGCAAATTCTCTATGCCTTGGGAGTTCATTGAATTGTCCAAAAGAACATTCCACCTTAAATGCCTTTGCTGGTGTTCCATCCAATCAGCCACACTTAGTACACACAACAGCCATGCTCACGGTGGGTGGGATGTCATTCCCATGAGTCCCATGTGTCCTGTACATGACACCCTGTACTTGGGCACCTGGAAATCATGCATTCCCAGAATACTAGCTTGCTCCCAGCCATTATTCTCTTGCTTATGAAGGCACATCAGAATCCAAGTGAGAATGACATCATGACAGCAAGACACGGTGACTTTGAAAGAATAAGATGAATTTACTAATAGAAAAAGTAACCTGAACATGTGTTTTTATGTCTTTACCAACAAGGCTCTATATTAACAATGTCTGTGTCCTGTGATGTTCTGGATAAAACCACCAGACAAAATGAGACTATGCAATTACCTACAAAGATACAGGTTATAATTCAGCTATGACTTTCTTGATTAGACAGAATCGCCATTTGTCTACAAAGTACAACTTGCATGCAGGTATGGAGGGTGAATCTAAGCGGGCACAGAATCTGATGTTCCACCCATGTCCCCGTACCTCCACCACCTCCAGAAGTGCGGCCCGTCTTCCAAACACCAGCACCTGCCTTTCTCAACCACAGGGAATTCTCCAGCATTTTCCACCATGAGGCAGGCCAGAAGTATATTTTAGGAACAGCCCTCACAATGACAAGCTGGACTTGGTGTGCAAATATCCCAGCTCCTTGAGGTCTAGTCGTGTTCCATACCGTTTTCCAGGGTTCTCCAGATGGACTTAGCCCAGTGGCCCACGGAGAGAGATGGACTGGTGATACACCCATTATGAGCTGTGTTCTGTGTCTCACTTCCCTATACTCTTTTCATTTTATTTTTATTTTATTTTTTCAGTGTTCTAAGATTCATTGTTTATGCACCACACTCAGTGCTCCATGCAATACATGCCCTCCTTTGTACCCACCACCAGGCTCACCTAACCCTCCACCTCCCCCCTCCAAAACCCTCAGTTTGTTTCTCAGAGTCCACAATCTCTCATGGTTTTTCTCCCCCCACCCCAGTTTGCCCCAATTCACTTTTCCTTTCCTTCTCCTAATGTCCTCCATGTTATTCCTTATGCTCCACAAGTAAGTGAAACTATATGATAATTGACTCTCTCTGCTTGACTTATTTCACTCAGGATAATCTCCCCCAGTCCTGTCCATGTTGATACAAAAGTTGGGTATTCATTCTTTCTGATAGAGGCATAATATTCCATTGCATATATGGACCATATGAAGGGCATCTTGGCTCTTTCCACAGTTTGGAGATTGTGAACATTGGCTGCTATGAACATTGGGGGTAATCACTCACTTCCTATACTCTTAACAGAGTTTCCTGAGATCACCTCCTGAATCAACTTTTCTCTCTGCTTCTGGGAGAACGCAAAACAGGAATAGAATTATTGAAACTTGAAGGAAATAGACCATTCATCCCCACCTTATTTTGCAAATGGAGAAATTGAGACTCAAGAGCTAACTATTTCCCCAAGAATGCAATAATTCACCATTCATTCCACCACACCCTCTCTCTCCAGATTTAACCTGGGAATAAGATGAGCAAATATCTTCTTAGTATTTCATATCCTAGAATCTGCCACCCTCTGAATACTGTGTCATAACAATCAGTAGATATTTTATATTCATAGAAACATTTTATTTAAAATAATTTTATGCTTTGACATACGTGAAATTCTTAAGAAAACCAATTTCATCATTACAATAAATGCCAACTTCACACTTTTCAATAAATTCAACACATTTCTTCAGATATAAAAGTAAAATCAACTTGAACTGAAGCACACAAACACAGCAGGAGTCTTAGAAGTGTAAATATATAACTATGTTGTGAGGTTCCTGGTTCAAGGAAGAAAGGCAGTAAGGGAGCCCCACACAAGGCTGGCCCCCCAGCCCTTCTGCGGCAGAGAGAAAGGGCAGGCTGGGGCAAATGACTGCTGATAAAACTCTCATTCCAGAATCTCTGCCTCTGGCAGCCGGGTGCATTGCAAAAATCACTTCAGACGTCAGACAGGAATATTGCTGCCACCAGAAATGAGCTGTGTAGAGAAAACACTTTGGTGACCTGTCATCAATGGGAAGCCACTGCCAGCAGTCAGCCTGAGTGGCTTTGCAGTGGATGAAAAGCCTTCCTTAGCATTCTAATTTATGGTGGGCTATATAGGTTGGGACTCTACTAATGGCTTCCTTGTGTGCATGGCATTCTCTGTGACTTCAAAGAGTGACCACTGGGTGGAAAGAGAAGATTAGGGAATGAGGACTGCTATCTTGACCAGCACAGAGATTAAGTGGAACCTGGGACTTTAGGAAAGTCAATGAGGACTTTAAATAAAATAAGAAAAGGGAAGAACGTATTTCTTTTTTGTGAGCAGTTGAAATGACTTAATAATTGTCTTTTTTTCTAATGTGCTTTTGATGCTAATTTTTAATTCATTTTTTATTGTTATGTTCAATTAGCCATCACTAGTTTTTGATGTAGTGCTCAATGATTCATTAGTTGCATATAACACCCTGTGTTCATCACCGCACAGGCCAATGCTAAATTTTTTGACACTGATTTTTTCATCTGATCCTTCATTCCTTAGTGTTTACTGACCAGAAAGAGGAGAATAACAGGGACAACTCAGACACCCTCCCAAAAACACAGCAGCTGATCACCTCAAGCACACTTCCATTTGGCTTTGCAATGCAGGGTACACTCTGTGAAGCTGTGTTAGTAGTTCTAATTTTTTTGTTTTTGTTTATCTTAATGCTATTTTTTGAGTGTCTACTAGTATCCAGTAGCATATCATTGCTTCAGGGGATTCAAATTCTTATAAGACATGGTTCCTGCTCAAGTAGAGAGAGCAAAGAAATGAACATAGGAGATGAGAATTATGTTAGGTGAGGGGACTGCTAAAGATGAGATTTTGGAGGTACCAAGTTCCCCCAAAATGGGATGCGTCACTCTCCATGAGCCAAGGGTGAGAAGAGCAAAACCTTGGGAGTCAAATATTGGTCTGAGTTGGAATCTCAACTCAGCTCTCAACTTGCCATGGACCCTTGCTCACTGAGTTGCAATGTCATCTGTAAAATGAGATTACCACCTACCTTTAAGAAGTGCTTGGAACAGCCAATATTAAATTGATGTAGATTAAGACCTGCTGACTGGGGAGGCACAAATCACCCACATGGAATGGGCAGGTAGCTCCTCAGCCTCCAAGCTCCGACTTGGGTGAAGTGAAAACCATAAGGTCTCTTGACTGAGGCACAGTTTCAATACACCCTCATAAAGGAAATAAAGTCACAGATGTATTCCTTACAGTTCCCAGAATGGGGCAGGTGAGGGCACACAGTGAGCCAGGGAATGGCAGTCCTCTCTCCTAGGTCAAGCAAGCAGGAGATGGAGAAAAGGCAAGTTAGCACCTACTACTTATAAGGTGGTTGGGGCAGAGGTCACTAACTTGCTGTGGGCTCAATTCTAAATGGTTCTTTTCAAAGGTGCCCCAGGAATAGCAAAGTGAGAACTTGTGGCAAAAATCCTAAACTCAGGTCTTTATTTAAATGCCCAGTCTCATCCATTCATCTGTTGAAGGGCATCTTGGTTTATTTGCGGAGCATAACAAATAACACGGAGGACATGGGGAGATGGAGAGGAGAAGGGAGGTGAGGGAAATTGCGGGGGAGATGAACCATAAGAGACTATGGACTCTGAAAAACAACCTGAGGGTTTTGAAGGGGCGGGGGGTGGGAGGTTGGGGGAGCCAGGTGGTGGGTATTATGGAGGGCACGCATTGCATGGAGTACTGGGTGTGGTGCAAAAACTATGAATTCTGTTATGCTGAAAAGAAATGAAATAAAAAAAATAAAATAAAATAAATGCCCAGTCTCAGGGCATCTGGGTGACTCAGTAGGTTAAGCATCTGCCTTTGGCTCAGGTCATGACCCCAGGGTTCTGGGATTGAGTCCCACAACCAGCTCCTTTCTCAGCGGGGAGTCTGCCTCTTTCTCCCTCTGTTCCTACCTTTGCTAGTGCAATCTCTCTCTCTCTCTCAAATAAATAAGTAAATAAAAAAATATTAAAAATAAATAAATACCCAGACTCAGTGTGAACAGGGTAATCATCTTTTAAACTGTGTAGACAACAACTCAGAATAGTTGTTTGCTCATCACATCTTGTCACATTCTTTTGAAAAGCACTGAGTGTTATCTGCAAACAATGAATCATGGAACACTACATCAAAAACTAATGATGTGCTATATAGTGACTTATGTAACATAATAAAAACAAAGTTATTAGAAAAAATAAAATTTAATTTAAAAATAAAATAAAATAAAAAATAAAGAAATTATGTCTTTACAATTTAGTATGTTCCGCTAGACTAAGGTGTCACAGGGACGGAAACCTCTTATTTTTCTGTGTCCTCAATGCCTGGCACAGTAAGTGTTCCATCTCTGTCTGTGTCCTTACTGATCTTTCATGGACAGGCTAAAGAGGATATTTCCTCCTTGGAGAGGCTGAAGTGATGACTTGCCAACAAGCCCAAAGCCACTTGGATGACATGTGGCAGCCAAACACTAGGCCCCAGCCCATGTGACCTGTGCTAAAATGTCACGTCCATGGCTGCAGCGTCAAGTCAGTGGTTCATGAGCCACCGAGCAGGAGGGGATTGGCCAATCACTGTCACTCTGGGAGGAAATTCTTATAAGAAAATTTGTGAGGGGAAAACCAAGAAGTTCATGCCAAAATACAGATGTCATTTGCATTTAAATCCAAAATGCCATCGTATTGTTATTACACAAAAATGATAAGATGAGAGAGGGAAAGCCAGCTTCCAGTGCTAGTCATGCCATGTAACATCATTCTCTGTGTCTGCCTGCTCTCAGCTGATACATGGTGGGGCGGGGGGGGCGGGGAGCGAGGCATGAAGTCTGAAGATGTAGGCTTGCTTTCAAATTCTTCAGTGCTCCTCAAATGAAAGTCTTTCCCATTTGCAGTAACTCTGAGGAGTCGAAGGGTAATTTCCTCTCACAAGCAGGCTCCATTTGTTAGGTACATTACAATTCCCAAATTGTGACCTGGGAAAATTCTCCTTAAACTATTATCTTGTAGTCAACAGAATATAGATTAGCATGCCATAAAGATGTCTGGTTATTGTATTGCTTATATCTTGGGATGGAGGATGACACTTAGAGCAGTAACATTTCCTGAAGAAGTTTTTCAGAATTCATAAGCCTGGGCTGCATCTCAGGCTGCTGGGATTGGAATTTTTAATACACAGTCTCAGCTGTAGATCATTTAGCTAGATGATGTAATGCTACTCAAGGTACTAAGAAAGTAAGGTTTATCTTCATCCTCTTAGGCTGACATTGCCTGAGTTACCCTGTGAGGTGCACTGTATTCTCTGTTCATAACTCTTGCCTCCTTCCCACTCTTGCCATGAGTCATGGTGAATAGACTTTACTTCTTCACCCACTGACAATGGGCCTTTACTTCTTCACCCACTGACAATGAGGTAATGAAATGCCAATGAAATGCCAATGAAATGGGCAGAAGTGACAGTGTGACATTTCAGAGCCTAGGCTTTCACATTCAAAAGAATGTGACAAGATGTGATGAGCAAGAAGAAACATTACATGTTCCTTCCCATCCTTCTTGAGTTTCTACCACCACCATGAAAAGATTACATCCTGAGTCACCTACTCCAGCATTAGAGACAGATGCAGGAAACCTGAACCCACTGGACACTTGGAATCAAGCTTCACTCACCGATCTGCAGTCCTATGATTAAGAAAACATTAATAATTGTTGTTTTGTGTTGCTGAGATTTTGATAATTTATTACACAGAAGTATTGCAGCCACTATCAGACTAATACACACCGTAGAGCTAAGAATTATGTGAACCTTCTTAGTCTCTGATATAATGAGTCTTACTGCCCCCTCCGCTCCTTCAGTAACCTCATTAATTTATTTGAAAGGATGTTTTCTAAGAACAGAAGGATTTCATAGGAACAGGGATAGCATTTGAAGAAAGATTATTCTATATCTCTTAGGTCTAAAAATCTACTGGTGAGTAGATGCCAGTTTGACCAACTTACATAAATGAATGTGGGGGAAAAAAACAAAAAAAAACAAAAAACAAAAAAAAATGAATGTGGGGAAAAAAAGGGAGGGGATTATTCTTTGTTACTATCTGGTCTTGGTGAGAGACAGGCATATTTCCCCATTATGGGCCCTATTGCTCCAGGATCTGGGACACAAGTATGCTTCACTTTCCCTCAACAAGACTCCATGGGAAATAAAGACATCAGGCTCCTAATATGTTTTTATAACTCTGTGTGAAACCCAAATTATCCTAACAGCTTTTGGATAAACTGTCCCAGAGGTTGGATGTAAATCTCAATAATCTGGACCAGAGAGAAATCTGGAAACTGGCCTGATGCTTCCTACCCCTTTCACTCTGCCATGGACTCAAGTGTGGTTTCTGAAAAGCTCTTCCTTTCTTTCATAAACACCATGGAAGGAAGGCTCTTTGGTCACAGCTGGGAGCACAAGTAAAGCTTTTGAGAGTTGGTTAGATACCTTGGTGTTCTTTTCCTTTGGGGTCACACTTAGTGACCTGACTGAGGAAGGCAGCTTTCTGGCAGAACATGGCTCTAAGCAATAGAGACAAGAGTCTTTGAAAAGACGATTTGAGGAACTCTAGAGGGTTTGGCAAGACCATGTCCCAGCAGGAATCCCATTGCTTCCATGAAATACTTGAAGGACATACAATGTTGTTGGCCATCACAGATGTTTATATAGCACTGGCTAAAGATATAAATACCTCCCCATTTTTCTAAATGGTTCTATGTCATTTTATGACATGCCATTTTCAATCTTCTTTCAACATTTAAAGCAAAAAAAAAAAAGATGAAATTAAGGTTTTGCGGACATGAGCAACAAGAAAGAAAATATTTATTGAGTACTCATTAAGTATCCCATGCTGCCTTGTATTTTTGTATTTCATTTAGTCCACTGACAAAAAAAAAAGGAGGTAGATTATTAATGTCATTTTCCCAATAAGAAAACTAGACTTAAAGAAGGTAACAACTTGACTACAGGACTGGAAATGGTACGTTAAAGTCCCTGTCAATCTGACTTCAAGGCGGGTGCACTTAACTGCTACCTTGTGTTGGAAGAGTGTCCAGGCCTTAGAAACTCATCTGTCATGAGTTGAGTAGGAAGACATCAACACAGATGGGGATAAGAGCAAAAAAAAGTACAGTTTAAAATGAAAAATATAGTATTTTTTTAATCACACTAACCCATTTTGTGCATCAGTTCATTCAGGAAAAGATTTCATAACTCTGCCTTGTGAAGAGAAATAAACTAGACATGGGGTATTTTATTTTACCATATCTGTTTCTCATAAGCTGACATGTCACTAGCACTCCTGTCACTGAACAAGAGAATATTCTATTTGAATCCTACTTTTTTACACCATGTGGACTATCATTATTGAATCCTACAAACCTGCTTATAATTTAATCAGGGTATAGATTACATTGAGATGAGACCCAAAACTTCTTTAACAACTATTGTCAAAAACTGATTCTTATACTAATAGCTAGTATACAAAAATAAGAGTAACAATAGCACAGGATAAAAATCTCAGAAATAATGTTATCCAGGATTTCATTGTGAAAGAAGAGATATTTTCAAACTACACCAGTCTGGCCTGTCTAGGTCTCTACTGCTATCAACCTATACCTCTGATCCATGGAAATTCAATTTCTCCTGACCCATTTGTCTCTAGAAAGAAACCTACAATTCAGATCTTGCCTTCAACATTTTCTTGTGCGGTGACAGTAATGGCCACACTTGCCAGCCTTCTCTACCAGCTTCTCTCTTTTCAAACTTTGCTGTTGTTGGTAATTCATGAAAACGAGCCCTTCTTTACCCTCAGATGTACTTTCTGGCTTCCTTCCCACTCTCTGCCTCTCTGTGTCCTCAGTGCCAAGCATAACACACACACACACATACAAACTCAAACTCTCTCACATGCACACACTCTCATACACTCTCAGGCACATTCACACACCAGGGCACACACTCACACACTTGCATACATACACCCACAAATATACACACTCACACGCAAACACATTCAGGCACACACTCACACACATACACCCTCACACATGCTCTCAGGCTCATGCACACACAAGCACACATTCACACATATACATAGATTCACACACATGCTCACCCTCACACATGTACACACTCACATACACTCAGACACACATTCACACACTTACACACATTCACAGACATTCACATGCAAATATATGCTCAGCTACACACTCACACACATACACACTCTCACACACATACTCACACACATACTTTCAGCCACATACAAATACTCAGACACAAACATTCACAAACATACACTCACACAAATACACACACACATACTTTCAGGCATATACACACTCAGGCACACACACACACACTCACATACACTCACTGGGAAATCGGTAAGCTGCGTCCCAATGAGAAGTGAATATATATGCCTCTGAGACTCTGTGCTCTTCTGTGCCCTTCCCAGTTGCTCTTTTTGCCTGTCTCATTTACTTTCTGCTCCTCCTCCTTCTCCTTAAATCCTTGTGAAAACTCCAGAGAGTTCCTGCTGCTTGGACTCTAGTCAGAGGTTTCTATGTCCCATGGACATTCTGCATTATCCTCCACCCATTTATATTTCCCCCAAAGGTGAGCTGGGCTTTAGACATTGTTCTATCCTCTATATATTGGTTAAAATTATTAGAGATTCATTAAAATGACAATAAAATATGTAATATAAAACAGAAATGAAATACACAAATTATATAAATGCATAAACTACAAACCCACAGAGGAGGGGAAAAATGTAATAAGAAAAATAAATCATGAAACTTTACCCAATCTAATCAGTGGCAATAAAGGAGAAAAAAAAACATTTTAAAAAAGTGGGTCAAGTCAAATAAAAATGTAGGGTGAGAATAAGCAAGTTCAAATGTTTCAATAACCACAACATAAAAGAATAGATGAAATTCACCAAACAAGTGGAGCTGGTCAGTTTAAATTAAACAAAACACAAAATCCAGCTCTACACAACTAACAAGCCACACCTACAACTTAAGCTAAAGGCTAAAAGAAATATGAAAAAAGAAAGGTAACAGCTGAAAGAAAGGTTGGAAAAATAAATGTCAGGTAAATACTAATCAGAAGGAAGCCAGGGGCACCTGGGTGGCTCAGTGGGTTAAAGCCTCTGCCTTTGGCTCAGGCCATGATCCCAGAGTCCTGGGATCGAGCCCCACATTGGGCTGTCTGCTCAGCAGGGAGCCTGCTTCCTCCTCTCTGCCTGCTTCTCTGCCTACTTGTGAACTCTGTCTGTCAAATAAATAAATAAAATCTTTAAAAAAAAATCAGAAGGAAGCCAGATAAACTATGCTAAAAGCAGACAAAAATAGGTTTATAGACAAAAAACATTAGGAATAGAGAAGCCCAGAGCATTATGATAAAATATCCACATCTTCAGAAATATTTAATAATTCTAAATTTGAATGTACCTAATAAAGTAGCCTCAAAATTCATAAAGCAAAAACTGACAAAACCAAAACAAGATATTAACACTCTTATTATTATACAGGATTTCAAGTTGCTGCCATCAGTTACTGATGTGTCCAATACAACAGTAACAACAAAAAATTTAAATATTTAGCATTATCAACAAATTTGAAGAAGTCATCTAGTCAATATGGTGTTTCTTTTTTTTTTGGTACAAAAATTAGGGTTAGGAGGAGAAAAAAGATGAAAATAAGAACTACTTGAAACTTTAAAACACTGATCCAAATAGCTACTATCAATTACAAATTATATACTTTTTATTAATAAACCATGAAATATTTTATATTGAAGTACATGAGATGACGACTAAGCTATACTCACAGAAAAACTTACAACATCCCTGCATTTATCTAAAAATGAAAAAGAGGATGGAGTGGGGCCCCTGGGTGGCTCAGTTGATTAAGCCTCTGCCTCCTACTCAGGTCATGATCTCAGGGTCCTGGGATTAAGCCTAATTCTCCCTCTCCCTCTGCTGCCCCCCCTGCTGTGCTCTCTGTCTGTCCATCAAATAAATAAATAAAGTCTTAAAAAAAAAGAGGATGAGGTGACTGAGTGATGGGCATTACAGAGGGCATGTGATATAATGAGCACTGAGTGTTATATACAACTGATGAATCATTGAACTCTACCCTAAACTAATAATACACTATATGTTAATTAATTGAACTTAAATTAAATTAAATTTAAAAATAAAAATGAAAAAGACAAAAAATAAATTGTCTAAATTTTTAACTCAAGACGCTGGAAAAAGATCAAAGTATACCTACAGGTAATAGATGAAAGGAATGAATAAAGATAAAAGAAATTGGAGAATAAAAAAGGAAACAGAATTATAGAGGAGACTTTTTTAATTATTAAAACTGGCTTAAGTAAAAGGAAAAAAAAGAGAGAAGATATTAAACCTTGAAAGAAATTACAAAGGCAGACAAATCGTTATTCCTAAGAGGGAAAAAAAAGAGGAGAAAAGAAAAAGAAACACCAATCCCAAATAGGTTTATGGGTAAGAATATTAAAGAAAGAGACCATACAGAACAGGATGTTCCAGTAGAACGGAAAGAAATGAAAAGTTAATCCATTCTGCTAGCTAAAATAATTATAGCCAAATCAAAGAGAACAATTGCAGAAAATAGAGTAATAGACTCTTCTGACTTGTGAATGTAAGGGCAAAAATCTTAATTTAATATTTTCCAATCAAACTTAACAATATGTGTTAAATTATAGTATGTTATGTCCAAATAACTATCATATTAAGAATGCAAGATTAATTCAAAATTGTTTTTATAAAGCTATTTATGTGGGCACCTGGGTGGCTCAGTGGGTTAAGCCTCTGCCTTGGCTCAGGTCATGATCTCAGGGTCCTGGGATTGAGCCCTGCATTGGGCTCTCTGCTGGGATTGAGCCCTGCATTGGGCTCTCTGCTCAGCAGGGAGCCTGCTTCCCCCTCTCTTTCTGCCTGCTTCTCTGCCTACTTGTGATCTCTCTATCTCTGTCAAATAAATAAATAAAATCTTTTTTAAAAAGCTGTTTACGTTAAGAATTGCTTTAATATGGGGTACCCTTAATATTATGCCTTACATACAAATATATATGAATACATATAATTGCTTTAGTATATTTCATTAGAAACGAATATGATAGGGGCACCTGGGTGGCTCAGTGGGTTGAGGCCTCTGCCTTCAGCTGGGGTCCTGATCCCAGGGTCCTGGGATAGAGCCCCATGTCGGGCTCTCTGCTCAGCAGGGAGCCTGCTTTCTCCTCTCTCTCTCTGCCTGTCTCTCTGCCTACTTGTGATCTCTGTCAAATAAATAAATAAAATCTTTTAAAAAAAGAAAGAAGGAAAGAAACCAATATGATAATCTTAATAGAGATCAAAATGATTTGATAAAATTCAAAACCAATTTGTAATTTTTATTTATTTTATTTTATTTATTTATTTGACAGACAGAGATCACAAGTAGTCAGAGAGGCAGCTGAGACAGAAAAGGGAGGCAGGCTCCCTGCGGGGCTCGATCCCGGGACCCTGAGATCATGACCAGAGCCGAAGGCAGAGGCTTTAACCCACTGAGCCACCCAGGCGCCCCCCAATTTGTAATTTTTAAAGAATATTTAGCAAATTAGTCATCGAAGAAAACATGCCAACTTCTATTTTTTAGCACTCTTCAACAAGCATCATGTTTAATGATAAGCATTAAAAGGACAAGGCCAACTACTACTACCCTAACCATTCAATATTCTACTGAAAGTATTTGTCAACACAGACAAAAATAAATAAATAAATAAGAAGAGGAAAATAAACAAGACAAAGAAAAAGAAAACTGTTGTGTTCTGCACATGATATGATTATGTAGAAAATCCAAAATTAACTGGCAAATTTTTTGATCTAAATGAGAATTAGATGAGCAAAGTGGCTGAAGATAAAAATAAGCATACAGAAATCAGTTAAGTTCAAACTACTACTCTCAAAAGAGGATAGAAGGAAGTGAGGAAAAGAGAAATAAAGAATCCAGTCTATAATGAAACAACAATTATGTCTAGAAATAGAAATAAATAAGAAAATTCAAAACCTGCAGGAAGAAAATTACAGAATTTTACCAAAGGCCATAAAGGGAAGACCTGAATACGTAGAGAAATGTACTGGAGTCTGGCAAAGACAGATTTCTTTTGAAGCTAATGAACCTTAACCCACAAATGTTCCACTTAGAGATAAAGCCCCACTTTCGGTGGGAAGTTCCCATCCAAGGTATCATTAGGGCATCCCATTATCACCAGGTTTGGCTCCACATCCACACAGGTGAAATCCACTATTGCAACCCACTTTTGCACTGCCAAAGGCTCCATTTTTTCCAAGGACCTTTAGTCATACATCCCAGAGTTTTAAAGAGGGAGATTTTCTGAGCAAAGGGAAGAGATAAAGAGAGAGAGAAACCAAGAAACAGACTCTACACTACAGAGAACAAACTTCTGGTTACCAGAAAGGAGGTGGTAGAGGGAAGAGGGAAATAGTTAATGAGGATTAAGCAGTGCACCTGTTGTGATGAGCATGAGGGGATGTATGGAGTTGTTGAATCACTATATTGTACACCTGAAACTAATATGACACTGCATGCTAACTATATTGAAAAGCAAATTAAAACTTGAAAAGGTTTAAAAATTAATTGATTAGTTTTTAAATAAATAAAAAAGAGAGGTTTTTTAAATTTAAATTCAATTTAGAAAACACATAGTGTATTATTAGTTTCAGAGAGAGAATTTAGGGATTCATCAGTTGCATGTGACAATCAGTACTCATTACATCAAGTAATGGGTAACCCCATCCCCCTAGCCCACCTCCCCTCCAACAATCCTGTTTGTTCCCTACAGTTAAGAGTCTCTTATGATTTACCTCCCTCTCTGTTTTCTTCTTAATTTTTTTCCTTACCTTTCCCTGTGTTTATCTGTTTTGTTTCTTAAATTCCACATATGAGTGAAATCATATGGTATTTTCCTTTCTCTGACTTATTTAGCCTAATATCCTCTAGTTCCAGCCACATGGTTGCAAATGACAAGATTTCATTCTTTTTGGTGGCTGAGTAATATTTCATTTATATATATATATGTATATACATATATATGTACACAAACACACATACATATACATATATATATATATGTTCTTTTTTATCCATTCATCTATCTGAGATAGCTGAGCTCTTCCTATATTTTGGCTATTGTGGACATTGCTGTTATAAACATTGGGGAGCATGCACCCCTTTGAATCACGATGTTTGTATCCTTTGGATAAATACCTAGTAGTCCAATTGCTGGGTCACAGGGTAGCTCTATTCTTAACTTTATGAGGAACCTCCATACTGTTTTCCAGAGTAGCTGCACCAGTTTGCATTCCCACCAACAGTGTAAGAGTGTTCCCCTTTCTCCATATCCTTGCCAACATGTTGTTTCCTGACTTGCTAATTTTAACCATTCTGACCAGTGTGAGGTGGTATCTCAATGTGGTTTCGTTTTGGGGTTTTTTGGGTTTTTTTGTTTTTTTATTTTTTGTTTCATTAATTTTATTTAATTTCTTTTCAGTGTTCCAAAATTCATTTTTTATACAACACACTCAGTGCTCCATACGATATGTGCCCTCCATAATACCCATCACCAGGCTCACCCAACCCCCTATCCCCCTCCCCTCCAAAACCCTCAGTTTGTTTCTCAGAGTCCACAGTCTCTTGTGGTTCCTCTCCCCCTCCAATTTCCCCCAACTCCCTTCTCCTCTCCATCTCCCGATGTCTTCCATGTTATTCCTTATGCTTCACAAGTAAGTGAAACCATATGTCAACGTGGTTTTGATTTCTATTTCCCTGATGTCGTACTTTTTTCATGTGTCTGTTGGCCATTTGTATGTCTTCTTTGCAGAAATGCCTGTTCATATCTTCTTCCCATTTCTTGACTGGATTTTTTGTTTTGGGGGTGTTGAGTTTGATAAGTTCTTTATATATTTTTGATACCAGCCTTTTATCTAATAAGTCATTTGTAAATATCTTCTTCCATTCCATAAGTTGCCTTTTAGTTTTGTTAACTATTTCCTTTGCTCGGCAAAAAGTTTTCATCCTGATGAAGTTTCAATAGTTCATTTTTGCTTTTGTTTCCTTTGCCTTTGGAGACATGTCTAGCAAGAAGCTGTTGCGGCCCAAGTCAAAGTGGTTGCTGCCTATATTCTCCTCTAGGATTTTGATGGATTCCTGTCTCACATTTAGGTCTTTCATCATTTTGAGTTTATTTTTGTGTATGGTGTAAGAAAGTGGCTCAGTTTCCTTCTTCTGCATGTAGCTATCCAATTAGCACCACTTATTGGAGAGACTGTCTTTTTTCCACTTTTTTTCCTGCTTTGTCAAAGATTATTTAGCCAGAGTTGAGGTTCTACTTCTGGGCTCTCTATTCTGGTCCACTGATTTACGTGTCTGTTTTTGTGCCAGTACCCTACTGTTTTGATGAGTACCGCTTTATAATACATCTTGAGGTCCAGAATTGTGACATCTCCAGCTTTGGTTTTCTTTTTCTTTTTCTTTTCATTCCTTTGGCTATTCAGGGTCTTTCTGGTTCCATACAAATTTTAAGAATGTTTGTTCCACCTCTGTGGAAAATGTTGATGGCATTTTGATAGGGATTGCACTGAATGTGTAGATTGCTTTGGGCAGCATAGACATTTTAACAATATTGGTTCTTCCAATCCATGAGCATGGAATGTTTTTCCATTTCTTTGTGTCGTAAGAGGGGACACTTCTTTGCTCGTTGTTTTTCAGAGAAAATTAGAATAAAATTTTGTGGTTGAATTAATCCTTCCCCTCCCTCAAGTTAAAAAAAAATTACCAACAGCTTATGCACACTGCTTCTCATCTGCATAAGCACAGAGTGGCTGTTCTTCATCTGAGGTCATTCATCCTCTTGAACAGTGGTGAAAAAATGGCCATAATAACCGTGACATTAGTTTCTGCTCATTAAATATAGTCACCATGAGCCACGCACCAGGCTGAGTCCTTTACTTATGTTATCTGTTTGCATTCTTTCTACCCAGTGAGGTAAAAGTATCACTATTATCCCTACTTGACAGATAAGGAAACTGAACTTTTTTAAAAGATTACATTGTCCCAGACCTCATGATGAGTAAATGGTAGTGACAAATGTCAGATTCAACACCTAGGGTTCCTTTGATACAGTATTTTCTGGTATTTCTCTTTTCTGTTGAATACCATATTCCTTGCAATCTCTGGGAATGAAAATAATAACAACCAGTAAATACTCAGTCCTCAGTATGATGTGGTGGTCTTTGAAGCCTGGGTCCTTGTGTGAGACTAGAAATCTCAGATCCCTATCCTGGTCTTGTTACCTCTAAAATGAGAAAAACAACACATACCCCATAAGGTTGTTGTGAGGATTATATAAGGCTTGTAATGCGCCTATCCTTGGACATGGTGCCTTGGGACATCTCAGTACGTGTTATCCATCAACATGGTTTTGAGCCTGATTGGACTCCAGGTACAGTCAATCCTCAGCCCCTCCCACACATTAGCACTGGTTGTCTCACCACTGCCTTGTGAAAACACCGGGGCTCAGAGAAGCTCCACAGATGGTTGAGGTCACCAGCCCCATAAGCAGTCCTGAAAGGATTCAAACCTGATCTGAGAACAAACCATGCTCGTCTGTTTTTTGGGCAGACTTTACAAAGAATAATGAAAGAGTTGAGAAATTAACTCAGAAAAAAAGTTGCTCATGAGCTATTTGGGGTCAATGTGTTTGCACAGCACTGCAGGTAACACTTAAAAAGCAAAATAAAACCTCCTTGTTTTCAAAGAATGTGAATTTCAGTAAGAATTTTGGTTAATCATACTATGAGGCAGAAAGAAATCCTTTCTATCATAGAAGTACCAAAAAGTCCTGGGCAGGAGCAAAATGGGCAGGGATGTCAGTAGAAGGGTGGCAGCTGCGTCCTGAGTGTGGCATTGCAGCCACACCCTGAAGGATGAGTTAGGACTTTGGGAAAGACACTGGGGTAAAAATCATTTCAGGTTGAGAAAACAGCTTGAGAGCAAAAAACAAACAAACAAAACTCTAGTCCTGGAGTTTGACATGTGTTTCAGATGTCAAGTCTGGTGTGGTTAGAAAAGGTGGCTTGTATCCCAAGAACACTGGTCCTTCACGATATTAATAATAGCTACCATTCTGTAAAGGTGAGAAAGAGACACCATGGCCAAAGAAGTTAGGGAACACAGGGTTAAGCAAAACTAAACAGAGTTCTTTATTTCAGACTTCCCAGAGTCTAGAGTGTGCTAATACACCTTTTGAAACATCCAACAGTGAGGAAGAGTGGGCAGTGTTGTCCAGTTTCTTACCCAGAATCCCTTATGCAGAGGAGCATCTCAAAGTATCCACATTCCTTGGAGTGCGCTTTGGAAAATGCAGGTCTGGAGCACAAGGAACATGGATTTATATATCAAGTAGGAAAAGGGCCTAGGAAAGTGGAACAAGGAAATGAAGAACCTCAAATGCTGTGCAAAATTGTAATTTATTTTATTTTTTAGAGAGGGGGAGAGTCAGAGGAAGAGGGAGAAAGAGAATCTTAAGCAGGCTCCACTCAGTGTGGAGCCCGACATGGGGCTCGATCTAATGATCTTGGGCTCATGACCTGAGCCCAAATCAGGAGTCAGATGCTTAACCAACTGAGCCACCCAAGTGACCCCAGGCAAAATTATTGAAACTGTTATGTGTGAATAATGGAGGGCTGTTGGAAATTTTAGAGGTAGGAATGACATGATCAGGTATGTCATTTAGGAAGACTGTACTGGTTGCAGAATGAAGGAAGGATGAATAGAGTAGTTGGGGCAGGAATTGAAGTCATGGAAGGATCAAAAGGTTGACATGAGTGATAACGTGGGCATAAAACAGACAATGGGGGGGGTACCTAGGTGGCTCAGTGGGTTAAGCCCCTGCCTTCGGCTCAGGTCATGATCTCAGTTCCTGGGCTCTCTGCTCAGCTGGGGGCCTGCTTCCCCTCTCGCTCTGCCTATTTGTGATCTCTCTCTGTGTGTCTAATAAATAAATAAAATCTTTAAAAACAAACAACAACAACAACAAAAACAGGCAATGGGGAGCAGAAGATCCAACAAAGAAAATTCAGAGCACAGGGTGACATCATTTAGGCAAGGAGTCAGACCAAGCACACAGAGGACAAGGAATGTTGCATGGCTCAGAAGTGGATAGCTTGCTTTTATTTGAAGGAAAGAATGCTGAAGAAGGAAAAGGTCTGGGTTTGGGGAGTGGAGTGAAAGGAAGATAATGGAGAGAAAAGAATGAATTTGGTTCAGGACAGGCTGAGTTTATGGTAACCCACTGAGCATCTGGGTGCAGATAATCTTGTTAATTACTATTTAAGAGTAAATAATCCATCTGGGGCCCTGTAATAGTGGGGTTAACCACTCGAGTGGTCAGCTCCCACATTGGTGGGTATGAGACAGAAGTGGATGAAGCACCTCATCAAGTATTCAGAGAAAGAAGACACTTCTAACAGTCCCCTAGCCAGTGTCCTATGTGTCTCTTTATACCTCTGCTCCCAGCCATTAGAGGTTATTCCTCCCCATATATCCCCTTGCTAACCAGCACCCAACCCTCCTCTCCCATCACAACCTTGCCTTTCCAGAAGGTGCTGTTGGGACTCAGCTCGCCCAGCTGCCCTGGCTGGCTCTTTTGCAAATGGGCCCAACAGTTATCAGTTACTCATCTGCTCAGCGCAAGACAGCTCACTCCTCAGGTTGAACCCTCAAAGGCAGACCTAAGCAGAACCAGACATAAAATTCTCTGTCTTGATTTGGGCTCCCCCAAAGCAGATCCTGAGATAAGGATTTATTTGCATCAATTATTTGGGAGGTGAGACCAAGAAACAGTTAAGAAAGTGGAGAAATGAGTCAGGGAAGGGAAAGTAAAGAGGTATGTAAATGAAAAGTCCCTTCTTTGGTCCACTGGGCCTCAACCTCACTGGATACTCTGGAAGGCTATAGAGTACACACCTCATGGTTGTCCATTATGAGGGACAGCTGCGTATTTCCCCACCAGGTCCCATCCATCATTGTCCAAGAGCTACTTCCTGATGCACTAAGTACCCAGAATTTATAACTTGCATGTGTCCAGACCTACATGGTCCTAACTCCAGGAAAACCTCAGGAAGAGTCACAAAGTTCCCAGTAAGAAGACATGGGTACCTAAGGTTATCAGAGATAAGTACAGGAGAGGTAAGCATGGAGAATCCACAGCATCTGCTGTAGCCACTAGTAACTGGAGACCAGTTTGTTCAATGGGAGATAGAATCCTTGGGAAAAGCAAAGAAGTTTCTCTCCTGGGAAACTGGCCAATACTATTCCAAAGGAGAAACCTGAGTCAAATGTGCTTATTTCATACAGTTAGCAGTATATTTTAATGATCTTAAGAGTTCAGCAGTCACCACTGGCACCAAATTTCTCTTGGCTCTCTCGCTCATTTTCTATACATAGGTCAAAGAACTCTCAGCCTTGAATGAAAGCATTATTGACCAAAATTGTTTCAAATGTCAAATACACATCCCAAAAATGAAAACCAATCAAACCAAGGCTTAGAGAAAGTATGTGTATGTCGGACTTACCCTATAAATTACTTTTAGCTTTGATTAAATTCCTTTCTCCCTAACAAGTTTCTGGACTATCAATTATTATAATGGACAGGGCTGCTGGACTTCTAAAGAAGGCTTAGTAATTGCATTCAAATGTATTCTTTCAAAACATGCTTGGGACCTGGCATTTGAATGCCAGCCTTGGAGTAGCAAAAGACATGAGGAAGATGGAACACAAAGAAATGGTGAGCCAGCTGGTCAACCAACCAGTCTGATTCATGACAGGCTATGATTAATATTCAAATACACAACCTGAGTAAACTAAATTTTCATGGAAGTGATGTTTACCGAATTGAGCACTACACTATTCTGAATTCTGGGAAATGAATATACAGCTGTAGAATCTTATAATCCATGTCTCCAAGCACTTTGGGCAACCATTTGCTTTATTGAAATAAATGGGCATGCAAAAAATTTGCAGCCACAGGCCTTAGAACAAGAAGAAAACCATCCTTGTTGATTTTTCTCCTGGTCACAAATTTAAGTGAAAATAAGTCAATGTTGCCTTTTCCCCAATCTCAACAGGGTGCTGAAGTTTTTGGCTTGGCTTCTGGTATTTACTGCTGTCAGAAAATTTGTCTCCAGAGTAATATTTTTACAACGACAGATTCTCCATAAAAAATAAATTTTGGGCATCGGCTTGCCTTAGGGGAAAAAATTATTTGTAGAACTAGTCCTAAGAAAAATTGAGCTGCTTCACCTATAAAATGGTAATAATACCTGTTGTAAATATTAAATGCACAATGGGGTGCCTGGGTGGCTCAGCGGGTTAAGCCTCTGCCTTCGGCTCAGGTCATGATCTCAGGGTCCTGGGATCGAGCCCCGCATCGGGCTCTCTGCTCAGCGGGGAGCCTGCTTCCTCCTCTCTCTCTGCCTGCCTCTCTACCTACTTGTGATCTCTCTCTCTAATAAATAAATAAAATCTTTAAAAAAAATATATATATATTAAATGCACTAACAGCACTAAGCCTACAGTCTGGCACAGGATAGGAGTCGAATAAATTTTATTCACTTCTCACAGGTTCCCTAAGGAGCTGTACAGCCAAGTGTAAGAAACATCTTCTGAGTCTACTGACATGGAATAAGGAATTTATTATAGGGATTGGATCTTGTGCAATATGAGAGCTGGTGGAAAAGTCTAGAATGACCATTGTTTCTGCATCTGGTGGCAGGTCTAAAGTCACTGAGATTAGCACGGTAGGGTTTCTGGAAGAAAAGTGAACATGAAGCAAGAACTCCAAAGACAGACTAAAGCCCACATCCCTTCTCACCATCTCCAATCTTGATGACACAGGTGATCTTCAAAAGAAAACAGAGTCTTTACCATGTAGCTCAGGATTTTGAAAACCTGGAGGAGGAGATGAGTAGGAGCCCACACCCACCAAGTGAGTCTGCACACTGGGCATCACTCAAGGGCTGCAACTTCCCTTCAGGCTTCCAGACTCACAAAACCAAAAACTAGATCGATGAATGAGAGGGAGTTCTGGGAAATGTAGTTCCATGTAAGCTACAATGATAGAGTGGAAAGCCATTGTAACTTTCCTACATACTGAATTGACGCGCCTGCCCCCAGTGGGCTGCTGGGAATATTAAACAAGATAAATATGCATGACAAGCCCATATAGTCAACACACAAATAAGTTCCTCCATCATCCACTCTACAATATAAGTCCACGCAGAAGTTGACAGCATATGACTATCTCTTGCTTAACAACTTAAACTTATTTTCAAAAACCTGTCCATAAGTGAAAACCCATTAACTTTTAAATTTTTTCTTTATTAATGGGGGGAAATTTAATGTATTCCATCCCAATCTAAACAGAAAAACATATCACTTGAACAACAAAAACAACTTTACATAAGTAATAAGCAACAATGGGAAAATAACAATTTGAGTTTATATACAAAATATAAAGTAATAAACATATATTACTCATTCCCTTTCCTTTTTTCCCAAACATTTTCTTCACTAATGTTTCAACTTTGGAGGACTTTATGATTATCTCACACATAGATCACACTTAATGCATAGGGCAGAAAAACACAGGAAAAAATTAAGGCTTATCATGAAGTCCTTCAAAGTGCATGTGAACCACACACATGTCCAAGAGATCTGACACTTGTTGAAGATGCTGCCACTTCACTTCTCACTCAGCCTAAATGCACTGAAGAAAACTTTACGGGCTCACCAAATAGGGCGTACAGCTCAAATTCAACCCATGTGATGTTCTTTGACTAGTGACTGTGGTGTTGAGTAAATTGATGAGTGCGTGTTTTTGCAGGAAACTGTAGTATCAAAAAAAAATGGTTTTTGTCTCACCTGAACCCAGGTGAGACACCTGGGTGTCTCAGATGATTAAGTGTCTGCCTTCAGCTCAGGTCATGGTCCCAGGATCCTGGGAGAGAATACCACATCGGGCTCTCTGCTCAGCGGGGAGTCTGCTTCTTCCTCTACCCTTTCCCCTGCTCATGTGTGCTCTCACTCGCTTCCTAAAATAAATAAATAAAATCTTCAAAAAATTATTTTTATAGTATATATTTTTAGTTTATTTGGATTAAGAAGCTTATTAGTTTTTCTTTAGTTGGAAAGTGGGGGGAATAAACCTAGAAAGTAGTGTCATTTTTCAAGAATTGCTGTGATGAGAAGTTGTCATCTGTACCATCACTGTTAGAGTAACCTATATAAGATCCTTTCTCTACAGACTTTATTCAATTCTCAAAACCACTGTCAAAATGAGATTTTCATTTAAAAAATTAAATAAAGTATAAAAAGTGCCTCGAACACTATCTGGATTCCTAGAAATGTTTTCTATGTGTTCAGAAATCTGACCCCCAAGCAAAAGAGGCTGGATAATGTAGCAGACTCTGATAGCTGTCTCACCCGTATCAATCCACCCCCTTTCCTAAGAGCGAGCTGACTGGGCTTGGTACAACCATGTGTCTTGTTAAAAAACACTCAGCCTTCCAGACACCCTTGCAGCTAGGGGTGGCCATACAACCCAGTTCTGTCTGATTAGACATAAGCAGAAATACGCCAATCAGAGTTTCCAGGGAAGTATTATTTTCCAGATAATTATGTTCTGATTCAACTGAATGTTTACTATTTCTCCTTCCTCCTCTCCCTTTCTAGAAAACAGTCCCGATGCCTAAAGAGGCAAGACCCATCCTGTGATACTTAGGGCAAAAGTCCCCAAATTAGGATGCAGAACACAAAGAGGGAGAGAGCCTGAGACATTTATACTAGGAGGGCCCACACAGGCCCTAAACCATCCACTTCTGGCCTTTCTACCACACAATAAAGAAGACCTAATATTATTTAAATCTAATGTTCTATGGAGCTAGATGAACTCCCTATTATGGGAAACCGATTATATGAGTTTGTAATTCACATTACCAATATTCTATGTATTACAAGCAGAATTTAATATTTTAAAAAATGAACTGGCTCTGTAATACATGAAAAAATGATGTGCTTTACCCAAAATATCCATTTTTAAAATATGCATAAAATTTTAAAAATCTTAAATCTGAATTAACAATTATTTTTATTGTCCCCCCAGAAATGCTTTGAAAATATTCCTTTTAACCCGAGTGAAATTTACATTTCAGGATAATGATAATAAAATACAATAATGGGCCTCCAAATCCATGGGTCATGGTGATTGACAGAAGGCAGTGTCCCAGTTTGTCAAAAAAGACAGTCTGATGGGCATTAAGGAGGACACGTGATATAATGAGCACTGGGTGTCATATGCAACTGATGAATTGTTGAACACTACATCTAAATCTAATGATGTTCTATGTGTTGGATAATTGAATTTAAATTTTAAAAAAAGAAAAACTGTTTACCAGCAAAACAAACAAACAAAAAACACTGAGAGAAATCTATTATATGGGTCCTTAAATAAGGTACCTTCAATAATAGAATGGTAGCTTGCTATAGCGCTCTACAATTTGCAAAGTATTTATATTCTACAACAACCCAATATAATAGGCAGAGCAAGAATTACAATTATCCTCATTTTACAAATTAAGAAACTGAGGCTGGGAGGTTGGTACTATCAGCCTCAGCAAAATGAAAGAAACTTGGGGGCAAAAGGGAGGCTACACGTGGAAAAAAAAAAGCTCTGTTCTATCTAGGTCAATCTAGAGTATCCTAGGGGATACTTCAAGGAAGGAGTTTCATGCCTGAGGCTGGTACTCAGGGCCAAGATTAGAGCTGGAAAAATTAATTATGAATCATAAAGTAGAAATGGTAGTTAAAACCATGGATTGGCTGACAGCATCCAGGGAAATGAAAACCAAGGACAGAGGTCTGAGACACACAGACAGGTAGCAAACTAATTGGAGAGGAGCAAGCAGAGGAGGTAGAGCAGAGGCTGGAGACACAGAAGAGAAATCTGAGGAGTAGTAGTGATGGCGCTTTGATCAGACAGTAGTCACATGTTGTCAAGAGCTCAGGAGAGAGGTGGACCTCGGCTTTGTGAATTATTATTATTAACAAAATGCAGCGCTTATTGTGGATCATTTGCAGATCACATCCCCTGTGCCAGCCTTTCAATTCCCTCTCCAGAGAACTTCATAACAAGGTCATCCACATCAAACATCAAAGTTTGAGAGAAGATCACAGTATGCCTCTGTTGGGCCAGTCCCTTCCATTTGGGATCATCAGAAATGCATTTAATGCACTCTTGCACTGACCCACTTCAACCAGTGGTCACAAGGTCACGTTCCAGGGCCTGGAAGCCTTGATCATAAGATAGTGTAATCAGTGGTCGCCAAAGAACCTGCCCTTCTGAGGGCAAACCTGGACACCAGCTGCCCCCATGGTAAGCACTTTCCATGACAAAGGAAATCCAGAGCAACTGTGTCCAAAGGGACAGATTTGCATAACAGGTGAAAAAAGTTCTTTGCTTCAGTGTGGTTCTAATTCTGCACTTCTTTAAAATGTCTAGGGCAAATAGACAACAAGACAAACACAAAGGTTGTTCGTTCGTGTACCTACTCGGGATAGGTTATAGCCCAAAAGGAAGAGCTGCTCTGTGGAGAGTTGGATCAGAACATCCTTTAGCATCTTAACTTCCCCCCCAACACCTTCCTCTCTCCAGGGGTACTTGTTTATGATATCAACTGATCAAAATATATTTTTTAAAAAGCAAGACATTAAAAGTAAAAGCACAAGGGTGCCTGGGTGGCTCAGTTAGTTAAACATCTGCCTTTGGCACAGATCATGATCCCGGGTCCCTGCTCAGTGGGGAATGTGTTTCTCCCTCTCCCACTCCCTCTGCTTATGCTCTCGCTCTCTCTCAAATAAGCAAATAAAATATTTTCCTTAAAGTAAAAGGACAAAAAGAGTGCAACACACAGCAGTCCTGCTGGCTAAGCATGGCCTAGATACAGACTGCAGGCTTCTACTATGCTCCAAGATAATTATGCACAAAGTCAGGAGCAATAGTGTGTGTTGTAGGATGCATGCATCCTGATGTCCCCAAGGCTGACACCTGTCGCAAACATCAAATGAGAGATAATACTTGCAGCCACCAATTATTAAGTACCCAGTATGTGCTAAATATTTACAAATGTTTCTTCATTTATTTCTCACAACAAACACTTGAGGAAGGTACTGGTAAGTCATATGAGAGATGACAACACTGAGGTCTGAGTGACAGGATCTCATATTTGTAGGTGGAGAAACCAGAATTCAAACCCAGCTTTGCTTGACCGCAAAACTCATATCCCTTTAATATACATGCTAGGCTGGTTCCACGGTTTGGTGTATTTCATTTTCTATAACTTCCTCCTCACAAAGCAAAACCCAAATACAATTAAAGGCATTCTGTGTTAAAAGAAAATCCCATGGTACTCAATTCAGCTTGGACAAAATACTGCTTCAAAGTTAATTTTTCTTTCTTTTCTAGCAGAACAGGTCTCAAAATTAATTTTCCCCCATTCAATCGAAGTTCAACCATTTGTTTAGCATCTTTACAATTTAGCTTCTAGTAAAATATGCCTTTAAATTCTACTTTTTTTAGTTAAATAAATATATTTAAAGGTAGAAAATCAGTATCACTGTAAGTGGAAGTCAACTTTTACAATTGGTACATAACTCTAAAAAGCAATATAAAAACACCCATTCCTATTTAGAGCAGCTTTATTTGTCATTGCCAAAACTTGGAAAGAACTACAATATCCTTGAGTAGGTGAACAAATAAATAATCTGTGGTCCACCCAGACTATGGAATATTATTCAGCACTAAAAAGAAATGAGCTATCCAGCCATGAAAAGGTATGGAAGATACTTGAGTGTACATTACTACATGCAAGAAGCAAGTCTGAAAAGATGACATACTGCATGATTTCAACTATATGACATTCTGGAAAAGGCAAAACTATGGAGACAGTAAAAAGATCAGTGGTTACCAAGGGATGACGGAGAGAGAAGAGTATAGGGGGAGAATAAGGGATTCGTGGGGCAGCGAAATTCCTCCATAGGATATTATAATGCTGGACATGCATCACTATACATTTGTCCAGACCTATAGATGGACAACACCAGGAGTGAACCCTTATGTGAACTATGGTGTCTAGGTGAAAATGATGTGTTAATGTTGGTTCTTCAGTTGTAACAACTGTACAACTTTAGTGTGGGTTGCTGGTGGGGGAGGCTGTGCATATATAGGGATAAAGGGCATATGGGAAATCTCTGTACCTTATGCTCAATTTTGCTGTGAACCTAAAACTGCTTTTAAAAAATAAAGTCTAGGGGTACCTGGGTGGCTCAGTGGCTTAAGGCCTCTGCCTTCAGCTCGGGTCATGATCTCAGGGTCCTGGGATCGAGCCCCACATCAGGCTCTCTGCTCGGTGGATTGCCTGCTTCCCTCTCTCTCTCTGCCTGCCTCTCTGCCTACTTGTGATCTCTCTCTGTAAAGAAAAAAAAAATTAAAAAAATAAAGTCTATAAATATAAATAAACCATAATATATAAAATGTACCCATGTTCTGGCTGAAATCATTCTATAAGGATTCACAGACATTAATGATAGAGAAATAATGCATCATTGATAAACTGTTGGCTTCCCAGATGTAGTGAGAAATAATCTTGGGCATGGAACTTTCTTTCTTGTTCCCAGAGATACCATTTGAACAGGCAACAAGAATACATGCCACCCAAAACAGTACACTGCTGTTAGGTCTTAGGAGAGGTGGGTTTTTTAATTTATTAAGATTAATATTTATTTTTTATTTTATATAATTTTATATAAATTATAACAATAATTTTACAATAAATTTTTATTTTATATAATTATTTTATTTATTAAAAATTTAAAGTAAGCAAAATATATGTTTTATTTCCCAAATAAGGAACATAAGTAATAAATCCATAACTTCTTAGGTTGCTCTGTATATATTTCTTTTCTCAATTTTTTATTTCAATTCAATTTAATTAACATATCCTGCATTACTAGTTTCAAAGGTAAGATTCGGTGATTCATAAGTTGCATACAACACTCCGTATTCAATACTCCAAGTGTTCCCCTTAATGCCCATCACCCAGTTACCCCATCCCCCTATACCATCTCCCCTCCAGTAACCCTCAGTTTGTTCCCTAGAGTTAAGAATCTCTTATGGCTTACCTCCCTCTCTGTTTTCTTCTTATTTTATTTTTCCTTCCCTTCCCCTATGTCCATCTGTTTTTTTTCTTAAATTCCACATATAAATGAAATCATACGTTATTTGTCTTTCTCTGACTGACTTATTTCACTTAACATAATACCGTATAGTTCCATCCATGTTGTTGCAAATGTCAAGATTTCATTCTTTTTGGTGGCTGAGTAATATTCCATACACACACACACACACACACACACACACACACATATATGTGTGTGTGTGTGTGTATATAGATCTATAGATCTATAGACATATAGATATATAAGTTCTTCTTTATCCATTCATCTGCTGATGGACATCTGGGCTCTTTCCATAGTTTGGCTATGTGTATATATACACATATATACACATACATACATATACATATATGTGTGTTTATAATATGTATATTATATACATATATACATACATGTATATGTGTACATATGTGTGCATGTATGTATATGTATATGCTGGTATAAACATTGGGGTTTAGATGCCCCTTTAAATCACTGTGTTTGTATCCTTTGGATAAATACCTAGTAGTACAATTGCTGGGTCATAGGGTAGCTCTATTTTTAACTTTTTGAGAGATTTTCATAATGTTTTCCAGAGTGGCTGAACCAGATTGCATTCCTACCAACAGTATAAGAGGGTTCCCCTTTCTCTGCATCCTTGCCAACATCTGCTGTTTCCTGACTTGTTAATTTTAGCCATTCTGACCAGTGTAAGGTGGTATATCTCATTGTGGTTTTGTTTTTTATTTCCCTGATGGCAAGTGACATGGAGTACTTTTTGTGTGTGTCTGTTGCCCATTTGCATGCCTTCTTTGCAGAAATATCTGTTCATATCTTTTTCCCATTTCTTGACTGGATTTTTTATTAGGTATTGAGTTTAATAAGTCCTTTATAGATTTTGGATATCAGCCTTTTATCTGATATGTCATTTGCAAATATCTTCTCCCATTCCATAAGTTGCTTTTTAGTTTTGTTGACTGTTTCCTTTTCTGTGCAGAAGCTTTTTATTTTGATGAAGTTCTAATGGTTCATTTTTGCTTTTGTTTCCTTTACCTTTGGAGACATGTCTTGCAAGAAGCTGCTACAGCCAAGGTCGAAGAGGTTGCTGCCTGTGTTCTCCTCTAGGATTTTGATAGATTCCTATCTCACATTGAGGTCTTTGATCCATTTTGAGTTTATTTTTGTGTATGGCATAAGAAAGTGGTCCAGTCTCCTTCTTTGCATGCAGCTGTCAAACTTTCCCAACACCATTTGTTGAAGAGACTGTCTTTTTTCCATTGGATATTCTTTCCTGCTTTGTTGAAGTTTAGTTGACCATAGAGTTGAGGGTCCCTTTCTGGACTCTCTATTCTGTCCCACTGATCTATGTGTCTGTTTCTGTGCCAATAACATACTGTCTTGATGATTGCATCTTTGTAATATAACTTGAAGTCTGGAATTGTGATGCCACCAGCTTTGGTTTTCTTTTCCAACATTCCTTTGGCTATTCAGGGTCTTTCCTGATTCCATACAAATTATACGATTGTTCCAAGGAGAGCTGGGTTTCTACAACAAAATCATTCAGCGTAAAGATGGATTATACTACACCTGATTAAAAGAAAACCATGAGCCTTGACTCCTTGATGCAAACAACCAGAGCCAGCCAGATCCAGATAAAGTAGGTGAGTTTGGGCTCTGATGACCCCTGGTGTCCCTTTCCAGTTCCCTGTGAGCTTTGCACCCACCCTTGCTATCTCT